>JAIUZE010075434.1:53522-71568 GCA_022085475.1 Heliosperma pusillum
TATAGATTTAGGATCCGGTGGAAACGACCACTCGGTGGAAAAAGTGAAAACGACCTATATGTACATTGATATATATGATAGATACACCATTTTTTTTCTCTTTAACAAATCTCACATACGCTTTTTATTATCATAGGTACGCATTTTACGAGAATTCTATATACACTTTTTTCTACTGTAGGTACACACTTTTACCAGATTTCTATGTACATTTTTTAAGGTCGTAGGTACACTTTTTTCTATTCTAGGTACATTTGTTTTTACCAAATCTCACACATTTCAAACTATTGCCGGTATACTGAAATACGAACTATATAGGTACATTAAATATTATTCTAGTTACACAAAATATTATTCTAGGTACACAAATATACTACCTAAATACACGTATATAATAACAACCCCAAATTTAAAAATCCCCAAATCAACACTACAAATATCACGCATAACCATTGCACCACTACCACACATCCCTGAACAACACCCACCACCGTCACCATACTGGCGTCACTCATACCGGCGATCATGCAAGTAGGATACTGAGTGCACCGTTAACCTCCAACGGCGCCGACGACATTACTTATACCCATGTTGTGCACCACGAAAATAACCAAAGATCTCACCGGAGTTGTAGATCAAAGGCCTAGCACCAGGTTCGTCGATGTTTCAAAGTGTTCCGATGAATTAGAAGCGACGACGACGACGGTTGATTGGTGATGGTGATGATGGAGTTACTCTGATATCACGCGACAATTTGACGGAGTTGTTGGCCATCGTCGCCGATGGAGACAACATGGATTAAGTTGAGATGATATGTAATGGTGATGATGGAGTTGCGTCGGACAAGTAAGTGACGATGATAGGTGATGAACAGTGATTGGGCAATTTGGGTGGTGGGCTGATGATGTAAAGGTAGGAAGGGATATGATTTAGGGAAACTATATAAATGGAGTTTGGTTGTGAGAAAGTGATGCGCGTGGGATTTATCATGGTCGTTTCCACTTTTTGCACCGAGTGGTCGTTTGCACCGGATCTTGACTCTATATATATATATATATATATATATATATATATATAGAATAAGGATCAAATGAGTCCACCCCAAAAGAGTGAGTCCATGAGTCCTCTTGTAGGCCATTGGATCTTGGAGATGGATGGTTGAGATGAAAATAAGAAAATAGTCATTAATGGGGTGTTTAATCTATTTCTCTCACTACCACCCTAATTAAGCCACTAATACATCCATCCCTCCCACTCAATTCCCACACAATTCATTCATTCAAAACACTTCCTCCTTCTCTCTAAAATAAACACTCCTCCTTCTCTCTAAAATAAACACTCATCCTATTCTCTCTAAATTCAAACCAACCACCAAAACCCAAAAAAAAAAACCTAGATCTAAATAAGAAACCCTCCTCCACCAGCCGCCACCTCGGCAGCCGCCACCACCGGTGACCCCTCCACAAGCTGTCATCCCCACGACGTCGCCGCCCACCTCCTCCGGCCACCCTTTTCTCACGCCTCCTCCAGCCGCCCTCCTCACGGCCCACCTTCTCCTCCAGCCGCCCTTCTCACGGCCCACCTTCTCCTCCAGCCGCCCTCCTCACGTCGCCACCCACCACCTCCTCCAGCCGATCTCCTCCAGCCACCCTCCTCACACTACCCGACCTTCTCCAGCCGCACCACCACCTCCTCCATTGTCCTCCTTCACCTCTAACAACCACCACGCAAACAAACACAAAAAAACTAGATCTGAAAAAAAAAAACAACACAACCACCAGCCACCTCCTGCCACGCCATGACCCACGGCCCACCTTCTCCCTCCACCCCATGAGCCGCCTCCTCCTTCTCCCTTTACTGCCTGCCGCCCCTTCCTCCTCCCTGCCGTCCCTACATCATCTTCTCCTCTCTTCTTGGGTTGAGGTCGTGGTGGTTAGTGGCTTGGGTTGGGGTGGTTGTTGGGTCACCAACGCCTTCTCATTCCTCTCTCTCATTTTTTTTTTCTTTTTATGATTTTTTCAGAATTAGTATTTTTTTCCTTTTTTTTTTTTTTTGAGATACATTGATTTATTGTCCATATTTAGATCTTGGGTCATATTTAGTATGAGTTTAGTTTTTATTTTTATAGATTTACATTTTTTATTTTTTTCAGATTTAGTACATAGTAATATTGGTGTACTGAACTGATAAACTTAAAGGACTAAACTCACTAAAGTTACACTTTCAATAGATTAAAGTTACACTCTCAATGAACTAAAGTATGACTTTTTAGATCTCATTTTTTTCTTTTTTTTGTTCTTATTCTGATTTTTTCAGATTTAATATTTTTTTTTTTTTGAGATCCATTGATTTATTGTTCATATTTAGTATGACTTTTAATTTTATTTTTTCAGATTTAGTGTTACATTTTATTTTCCTTTATTTTTATTTCTTTTTCTCCACTTTTAGATCTACTAAATAAAAAGTAGATTTCTGACAAAATTATTCGGGTTGTTAGTAGACTGAAATTAAACCCGACTAAAGTTACACTCTCAATATACTAAAGTTACATTCTGAAAAGACTAGAGTTACACTTTAAATTACATTACTAAGGGTTACACCCTCAATGGACTAAATGGACTAAAGTTATGGTAGACTGAAATTACACCCTCAATGGACTTATTATTAACTAAAGTTACAATCGTAAAAGGATAAAATTACACTATAAATGACTAAAGTTACACTCTCTATATAATAAAGTTACATTCTGAAAAGGTCAGAGTTACACTTTAAATTAGTTAAAATTTTAAAATTCAAAAATAAGATGCCATATAATTCAAAACTAAAAGTACACTTGTAAAAAAAATTAAAGTTACACTATAAAAATATGGAAAATGTCGAGAACTTGTCTTAAAATCACTTTTTAGTATAAAAGTACACTATTTTGGATTAAAGTTACACTTGTAAAACGCTAAAGTTACACTTTAAAAATATGGAAAATATCAAGAACTTGTCGTAAAATCACTTTTCAGTATAAAAATACATTATTTTGGATTAAAGTTACACTTGTGAAAGTGTAAAGTTACACTCTAAAAATACGAAAAATGTCAAAACCGTGTCTTAAAATCATTTTTTAGCATAAAGTTACACTATTTTGTATTAAAGTTACACTCGTAAAAAATCAAAGTTACACTTGTAAAACCGCATACTTGTAAAAAAACAAAAGTCTTGTCGTAAAATCATTTTTTATTAAAAGGTTACACTTTTTTGAATTAAAGTTATACTTGTAAAAGGCTAAAGTTACATTCTGAAAATACGTAAAAAAGTCAAAATCTTGTCGTAAAATCATTTTTTTAGTAAAAGGTTACACTTTTTTGAATTAAAGTTACACTTGTAAAAGGCTAAAGTTACACTCTCAAAATACGTAAAATGTCAAAATCTTGTCGTAAAATCATTTTTTAGTATAAGGTTACACTTTTTTAGATTAAAGTTACACTCGTAAAAGATCAAAGTTACACTTGTGAAACTGCACACTCGTAAAAAAAACAAAAGTTACCCTTGAAAACAAAAGTTAAACCCTAAAAATGCTAAAATGTCATCAACTTTAAGCTAGAGAGAGAAAGATAATTAATTAGTGTATAAGTAAGGAATTAGTGTAATGGTTACTTTTTGCTTTTAATCTCAACCACCCAACTTGAAAGATCTAAGGGCTCATAAGAGGACTTAGGGACTCAAAAGATATGAAGGACTCATTTGAACCTTTCTCTATATATATATATATATATATATATATTGATGCTAATATAGTGTACACAAATAGCCCCTTTCAGATGTGGTCTTCAATTCTCGTTCCTAGCACAATTAATTATTGAAAGAATTTATGTTCTGGAACTTCAGGTGGTTTGCATAAACGGGTCTTAAAATTGTCCACGAATGTTTCCATAACAGAAGTTTTGTCTGAACGTTCGACAAGTTGTCTGCTAGTCTTCCTCCACCTACTTAGGAACTCGGTTGTAGAGTCTATTGATCGAATACGAAAGGGGGGGGGGGGTAAATTGAGTATTAAAAACTGGCTCCCCTGTTTCGACTTTTATGATATGTAATTAATTATTTGATTTTATTGATCAAAACCAACTAATTAATTAATCAAAGTAATATGCAAGTAAAGAAATATTGAAAAGTAAAGAGAGACACACATGATTTTTGAAGTGCTTTAGTTTCACAAGTCGAAACCTACGTCAACTATTCTCGATTAAAAATCTTTAGTACTTTTCTACGGATTACAAAAATTATCAACCCACTCGTATAATCAACTATGATTATAAGCTAAGGTGAGTATCGCTAAATACTCTATACTATCTTACGTTAATAAGAAAGTAAAATATAACTTACAAGGATTCTTGTTAAAAGAATAAGTAAGATTATATGATGTACAATTATCCAATAACGTATTCACACGAGCGATTGACAATAATTGATGCACGACTTTTTCTCGAAAAAAAAAAAACAATAAAAACAATAAATTTTTTGCTCAAAGTTTGTTTAAAATCAATTTGTAAAATTCTGTCAATTGAATATAATGTCGTGTTGAATGATTGAGATGGAAGGAGTATTTATAATAGAAGTATAGGAGATATAAAATCTAAAACCCTTCAATTCTTTTTAGGAAATATATTTATCTTTAATATCTAAAAATATTGTTGTAAAGATATTATTAGAATCCTAGGTTGATGCAAACAAGGAAACGTACCATAGAGGCCGATTTCTTTATCATCACGCAACCCTAGGTGTTTGCCAATGAGCATGCAACCCTAGGAGGCACAAACCCTAGGTTTCAAGAAACCCTAGGTGGCACAATCACTATGTGGGCTTATTAGGTTAACAACAAATTGAGATAGAATGTATTAGAAACCCTTGGTAACATGACAACTCATAAGTCGTATTACTAACCAATAGAATCTCATAAATACATCAGCTATTAAAATTTTTAATAAATATAAATATACTCTTTTTCTTTTTAAAAACATTTAAAAGTTAATTTCCAAAATTATGCATCAATTTCATCATCCAAAGTTGTAGGTGAAATAGCTATAACTTTGAACTTAGTATGTAAAGTTATAAGTAAAATAGTTATAACTTTAAAAATATAAAATCACTCTAATGGAATAGTTACCGAATGACGACCTATATTATCTAATCTTCACAAATATATTCAGTTTACGGATCATCTCTTCATATTGATCACAAAGACCCCCCATCTTGAGTCTTGTGTTATTTGAAGTAGATCTTGCTTGAATTGTTTTTTCAATGTTATAACCAGAATAGCTATAACTTTGCATAGGAACTTCCAAAGTTATACCTCAAGCTCCTATAACTTTATCTCACAGAAATTTTCAAAGTTATGCCTTAAGCTCCTATAACTTTGATCTCCTTTCTTGTAATTTTTGTTAGCTATAATAAGACTAAAACACACAATTACATGCATATGATATATTAATTAAAGCACATTATCAAGTATATACATGTCATTACCAAAACTAAAAAATAGGTCAAACAAATTCCCCCTTTTTGATGATGACATGTCTCTTATGATTTCTCTTATGATTGTGACTAAGTATAGTTCCCCCTCAACAAAATACTACCAAAGTTATAGTAACGTTGATCCCAAGAACATAACAACTTAGCCAAAGTTATAACTTGAAAGACTTTAAGAGATAACGGTTCTTGACAAGGAGCAAGCTTAAGCAAAGACTCAAATCATATCATTTCTTCCCCCTCTTGGCATCATTGAAAAGACAAGAACAAGGATATAAAATAGCTAGAATAACATACTCCAAGGCAAGAAATAGATATGTAAAATACCAAAATACTTAACGATTCATAGCATGCAAAATCAAGTACTAAATGTTAATTAATCTACAAACCACAAAGAGATGTGTTAATTGCCAATGGGCCGAATAAAGTGTAAGCCAAAATGTGCCAAATGGACAATAGGACTCGTAGTTTAAGGACAAACAAAGCAAGACGATAAAAATCATGGCATATTGGGTTGACTTTTGGATTAAATTTAGAATTCCTCAAAAAACCGATTTATTTATTATTTAGCATAAGTTTCAATTTTTAAATAATATGAAGGCTTAATAGGTAGAAACCGTCTAGTACTCATCCGTTAGAAGTCCATAATCGAACTCTACTCGAAAATTCATGTGGGTCAACCGCCTTTCTTTAGATTTAGGCCTTTTACTACCCATATTACTAAATCAATCCCATACTCCATCTTCCTCCTCAAAATTTTCACCAAACTTCTCCCTCACCAAACTTCTCCCATACTCCATCCCGGATAAAGACTATTTCCTTATTGAAAAGGAACTTGAAGAGTAGCAGAGCAAGAGGTAATGTAGACGGGTTAATTACTCGTTACCACAATGTGTGTCCTTTATGTAATCTAGAGTAGTTTTAAAGATAAAGATAGGTTCTTTGTTGTTGTTTGTCATTAAATTATGTATGTTGAATGTTGAATGAATTGTTGTGACTCAATTACTAAAATTTGTTGGATATTAGTGAATTAGTGATAAATACATTCCCTTTGAAGTTAATACATGTTTAAAGTCATTAAAGTTGGGTTAATTACTTCCGTAATATTTATGTTGTATGGTTGTGACTCACATGATGCTTGAAATGATCTTTATTGACGGATTAGAGTCGACATTACAATTGGGTTTGAGTTTCTTATGCCTTAAGACATGTTTTGTGCTGATTTTGGAGTATTGTGGGTCCTAGCGAGTGGGTCGGCCGCCGATCACCCACCAGGCTGGGAACCCCCTGATTACTAATGTTGGACATGGTGCCCAACCGGTGAGCCGGCCGCCGGTCACCAACCTGGCTGGGAACCCCTGCCTCATTTTTACTCTTTTCTCGTGGTGCTTGTCGCTTAGCCAGTTGGCCGGCCGCCAGTCACCCACTTGGCTTGGGACCCCCTGTGTCCCTTCTTTCCTTCTTTTCTCACATGTGATTTATACGCGATATATTTACGGTTTGTCCTACACTATAATCTTATGAAATGTTGTAGAATACTAATGTATGAGCTATATCGTATCTCACATGCCTTAGTATAAGACCCTCATTAGACACTTCTAATGACATATAAATTTAGTAGGTAATTTATATTTAGTCTTATAAACCCATGCATGCAACCTTAAATATATACTATAAAATATGATAAAAAAATGAATTTCTTACATTGGTAAAATGGCAATAAAACAACAACAAAGTTGTATAATGAACAATCTGCTAGCTTTGGATGATCCTCCAACACGTTATAGTCTCCAAGTAGAAGACCTCCTATGGTAGCACCGAAGACTAGCCCAAAATCCCATAAATGACTATCTACATAGTTTATAGGATAACAATGTTTATTATGTAATATTATTACTCTAATAATATTATTAGATGTATATTATTGTTTTGTGATATTATATAATGAAGGTTTAATCAAAAATTTGATCACATTAGGATGAAAAAGATGAAGAAAGACTTGGTCTTTTTCTTCTTCTTCTTATGTTTTGGCCAAAGCACAATATTTTTTGTGTCTTTCGTTTTATGAGATCAACCTCCAATTATGTGTATATTAGTGAGTATTTATAGGAAAAACCATGGATCATAGATCGTGTGTTGATGAGAAAAAATAAGCCTATAAACATTGTTTCATCACCAAAACACACGGCCCATTTGGCCTTATTTAGTCTATTTGGTTTTCCAATATTTGTCCCACAAATACTTATAAGACTTATATTTAATCATCTTAGATAATTAAACATTAATTATTTAATTATTTACCATTTAAATAAACTTAAATATACACTTTACTTTCAAGTGACATTCTACCATTTTATCATTTATAAAATGTGTCTTGTAATAATTAATCAGTTAATTTTAAAACCTCTTGTAAATCTTATTAACTGATTACCTCCACCTCACAATATACACATCTATTATAATGATTTAGTTAATTAACTATTAATTCTTAAATTTTGTCTATTTAATAAACTATTATCATATAGTTGACTAATAAAATCTTTTGGCACGAATTCATAACTCGTCATCAAAATAAATTCACTCTGTCTATATACAATTCAATTTATACAAGGTATTAATTATATCATATACGAGTTAATTTTTCTATTTGGGCATCAACCTATAAGTGTGACCGTAAGGGATTAGTTAATCACCGCCGACTTCCGATAGTAACGTCAAACGTTAGTGAGCCGAGCGTTTCTGATTTACGTTGATCAAGTGACAAATAATAAAATATTATATCCCTAATATTCCTATTACAAGATTTATTATGTAGACACACTATTGAGGAGGACACTCACTCACTACCAATTCTCTTGTCCGTTAAAATCTTCCACTCAATGGAAGATGTCTTTCAGGTCGTACTTGAAAACGATCATATCATGAATGGTTTCCTCGATCTAGAGAGTGACTCTTTGACCGGATAATCTACTATAGATATCATATCCGAGCGTGGCCACACATTTCTAGTCACATCTCATCGATTGGCCTTGAGATATTAGACACTCACAAGGGTGGACAATCCTATTGACCTATTCTCTTTGTTCGACATAGATCACAATGACCCAGTAAAGGCCCATCGATCTCTTTTTACGGTGCGACCTATAACAAAATCTAAAGTCATTGAAAAAACTATACAAACTCAGACAAATAGTCGCAAGTCTAAATAATTAACTCGAAGGAATAATAAGAAATCCTTGCCACGACCAGGCAACATGAGGATTTTATAAATGATCACTATACGACAGATTATCACTGCATTCTGCCTATGTAATCGACCAATTATCTGTATGACTTTATAGTGGTTGAACACACTATCAATGGACTTATAATCTAGTTACTCCGATATGTAACCTCATTAGGTAACTAGGGAAAAAATACAATGTTAATCCAATTCACTTTAATAGGTTTCAACATTGTTAAACAATCTATTTGGATAAAACAAAGTATTTAACTTCAGATAAAACTGAATAAAAGAGTTAAAAACTCAAACGATAAATGTAAATATCTTATATGAAATAATTTATACATTATCACTATTATCACAATCATATAATTTACAACATTTTCGGTATTCGTCTCAATCCCATAGAAACTACATGACAATCATGTTTGACTAGAGACTATGGCTTGGTTAAAGGATCAACAATGTTTTGATCACTCCCAACCTTACAAACTGTTATTTCCTTCCTTTCAATTAAATCTCTAATTACATGAAATTTTCTAAGTACATGTCTAGACTTATTAGTAGACTTGGACTCTTTTGCTTGAAATATTGCCCCACTGTTTTCACAATAAATTGTGATAGGTTCTTCGGCCGCAAGTACTACTTTTAGCCCCTTCAAAAATTGCCGAATCCAAACAGCTTCCTTTGCTGCTTGAGACGTTGTACTGTACTCAGCTTCCATTGTAGAATCAACAGTCACAGACTCATTAAAATTTCTCCAGCAAAATGCTCCTCCCTTTATCAGAAATACAAAACCAGCCTAGGATTTCAAATCATCCCTATTTGTTTGGAAACTAGCATCCGTGTAACCTTTAACATATAACTCACTATCTTCTCCAAACACCAAGTATGAATCCTTAGTTCTTCTTAAGTACTTAAGAATATTCTTGACGGCTATCCAGTGACCTTCACCTGGTTATTTGTATAACGACTCGTCATACTCATATCATACGAGATATAAGGACGGGTGCACATTATAGCATACATGATCTACCTGACAACAGAAGCATAAGGAATCGAATTCATGTGTTAAATATCCTTAGGCTCAGTGTCCCACTGTGACTTATTCATAGTTAACCTACTGCCTATCGGTAGAAAACCGCTCTTAGAGTTTATCATATTGAACCGATCAAGAATCTTATAAATATAAGCTTCTTGACTCAAAGCCAATAACTTTTTAGATCGATCACTAAAAATCGAGATACCTAAGGTGCGCCGAGTTTCAATCATATATTTCATTTGGAAGTTATTTTCCAATCACTTCTTCACAGAAGTGAGCATAGGAACGTCATTCCCAATGAGAAGAATGTCGTCCACATACAAAACTAGGAAAAAAACCTTGTTCCCGCTAAATTTCATGTACAAACAGGGTTCCTCGACACATCGAGAAAATCCATTTTTTTGATAACATGATCAAAGCGATGATTCCAACTCCTTCATGCTTGCTTAAGACCATAAATATATCTCTTAAGTTTGCATACTCTGTTTGGATTTTTAGGATCCACAAAACCTTTAGGTTGTGTCATACACACTTCCTCTTCCAGAAACCCATTCAGAAAGGCGGTCTTGTCATCCATTTGCCATATTTCATAATCATGAAATGAAGCAATCTCTAACATAATCCGAATAAATATTAGCATAGCAATTGGTGAAAAAGTTTCGTCATAGTGTAAACCATTAAGCTTGGTGAAACCTTTTGCCACCAACCTAGCTTTGTAGATATCTTTATGTCCATCGATGCCAATTTTAATCTTGAAGATCCACTTAGACTGAAGAGGTCGAACATCTTTAGGTAAGTCTAATAGGTCCCATACCTGATTATCGTACATACAATCTATTTCAGACTACATGGCTTCAAGACATAGCTTAGGGTCGGAACTTGTAATAGCTGCTTTGTAGGTTTTAGGCACGTCACTTCCAAAAAGTAACAAATCATAGTCACAATCCTCCTGGATAACTCCTAGATATCTATCAGGTTGGCGAATAACCCTCCCTGACCTCCTAGTTTCAGATGGAACATTAAATGAGCCAGACAAAAAAGGAACATCTTCCTGCGGTGTCACCTCAGTTTGTGCCTCTTGAATTTCATCAAGTTCAAATTTTCTCCCACCCCGTCTTCTAGAAATAAATTCCTTTTCTAGAAAGACAGCCTCACAAGCCACGAACACTTTGTTCTCGTGACGGTTTTAGAAGTAATAACTACGTGTTTCCATTGGATAGGCTACAGAGATGCATTTGTCAGAACGAGGAGCTATCTTGTCGTTAGAGTTGTTCTTGACATAAGTGTCATAACCCTATATTTTCATATATGACAAATTCGGGACTCTCTTTTTCCATATCTCATATGGAGTTTTATCAGCTGCTTTAATTGAGCTTTGATTTAGTGAGTGTGACAACCCTCGCGAATGCGGAAATATAAAACATACAAGCATGTGAAATAATATGCGGAAATACGGTATATTAAAAACTTTTATACATGCAAGATAGATAAAACGAGGAGTGTCAAAATATTACAAACTAAGTACGAAATACAACAAAGACACGGGGTCTCTCAAAATGTTAGGAAAGAACAAGTGTTTAGCAAAACTAGCTAATATCGTCTAGAGGTGAAACTTCCAGGGACAACGCCCGCTAACTCACACCCGAACCCAAAATAGTATAAGCAAAAAGCCATCCATGCAGGCAACCTGTTCATCCATGAAAAACATGAACGCCACAATCAGTGGGGAGTAACTCCGGGTTCTCCCAGCCATATCACATTAAACGTACATAAAAGGAAATACAAAAGTAGAATCATGCATATATAGATATACATGTGAGATACGATAAGAATAGATAGGCAATTCGATATATAATGATAAGAGCATATGAAATACAAATCCGAATCCATCATGTTATTCAAAGACTCGGGGAAGACACTCTTAGGCAACCGAATACGCTCACTAGGGCTTGCATCTCACCGTTAGCGGTATAAGTTTGATAAGATTGAGACTCGAACCACCACACCGATGGCCCAGTCATTCATGACCATGTAATCCATCATGTTCTCACTATCCATTCAAACAACCCCAATACAAGATACTGTCCCCAGTCATGCAATGACCATGAACAAGATCATGAAATCACGCATTCAAAGAACGTCACAAGACGACAATCTCACGGTAAATGAAACGCACTAGCATCGTGTCCCAGCAAGAATGATTTAAAAGGCATCCACGGGATAAAGCATTTCCCTGAACTCATACACGATGCTACATTTCGTATATGTAGACTACTTTCCTCCTGGTAGCACGACGATAATAATACGGTCCTAGTCTAATCGGCATAATCCCCTAAATCACATTTTTCAGTCGACATGCGCTAAAACTTTCGCCTCCAAGAACTCGTTCATCGATAGACGCCGAGTACCCCAAAATTTGTAGATCAATTCACGAAAGATGCGGAAAAGAGCTCAAGCCTCATAACCAGCGTACGCTACATGCAAATAACACCACTCGCAAGTACACACATTGACGTCCGGGTCCGATCAACGCAATGCGTTCAACTCCCACAACGTCGTCGTATGCCCCTAACACATGCATTTAAGCAGTAGGATACCACTCCGTTCGACATTCCAGCCTTACGAATGGGAAGGTAGCCAAGGGAATGAGAGTACAAAGCACAAGACAAAATAGTGCTCAAACCGTATCATTTGTAAAAACCGACTCAAAGTGAGACATACCAAAAACCGTCACAAAACATGTGATACAAGCGAATGAAATATCATATATCCAAAACATGAATATTATAAGTCATTACGTAAAATTATACGATAAATGGATCATGCGAACCATTATAAATTACGAGTTTTAGAAATTATAGGAAAAACACACAGCCGTGTTCCAGGCCGGTATAGTGACCGGCGGCCGGTACCCCGGCTCGCGATACAAGGTAAAATCCAAAAATCATAGAAAACAGGGCATGTGTTCCTGGCCGGTCAGGGGACCGGCGGCCGGGCACCCGGCCAGGACCACCCCTATACAAAAATTCCCAAAAATTTCAATGTTGTTACTGATGTGTTCCCAGCCGGTATGCAGACCAGCGGCCGGTCGGCCGGCTGGGAACCCCAGTTCACCCGAGAGCCTCTTTCACTTACCCAATTCATTTCAATTCTCATATATACTTCTAATAATTAGCAACAATCAATATACATCATCAACATTCATCAAATAACAACAATCATCATCCATGACATGAATTCTAGGCTTCCTAATCGTATTCTAAATACGAATTCTAGCATATAAAGCATGTAAAACACGTAAATGATATCGACTAACCCTTCACCGTTACCTTTATGCGTCTTCACTACTCGTCAAGCTCCTCTTCGATAAGGAAATAGTCTTTGTCGGGATCTTGGAGGTCACCACCTACAAATAGATCATAAAAGATGAATAAAATTCATCTTGAGAAAGACAGAAAGTTTGAAAAGCGAGAAAGACGATGATTTTAATATCAATACGGATAGAGGAAGGTAAGAGGGGAAGAATGAGACGAACTTACGTGAATTTAAGCAAAGAACGAATGAGCTATGAGAATTCTAAGATTGAAACAAAGAGGGAGGCAAGGGTTTGGTTGCTTAAGGAAGAAGAAATGTTGAATGTGTTTGTGTTTGGGTGAATGAAATAGGTTAAGGGAGTATGAGTGGAATATGAAGAAAAAAGTCAAGGAAAGTCAAACTCGCCTTAAGACGGGATTCTCATGGCATCTCGCGGAAATTCAAAATACGAACTCGGAAATTCTAAATTCGACTCGGAACATAAAATTCTAAATTAAAACTTAAAATTACTGAAAAGTATTCGTAAAATATTTTCATTATAAAAAATAGGGTACATTTCCGGGTGTTACAATCACCCCACCTTTTAAAAATTTTCGCCCTCGAAACTTGAGGGAAAGAAACAATACCTTACTTAAATAGACTCGGATATTTACTACGCATAGAAGCTTCGGTTTCCCAAGTCTCTTCTTCGACATTAGCACTTCTCCACAAGATTTTCACTAAAGGAACTACTTTACTACTCAACTTCCTATCCTTACGGTCTAGGATACGGATCGGCTTCTCTTCAAAGGATAGATTCGGTTCAAGCTCGGGCAATTCCACTTGAAAGACATGGCTTGGATCACTAACCTACTTTCTCAATTGAGAAACATGGAATACATTATGAACCTTAGCCAAATTCGGGGGCAAATCCAACTTATAAGCAACGGCACCAATCCTTTTCACAATATCAAAAGGTCCAATGTATTTCGGGCTCAATTTACCCTTAACACCAAACCGTTTAACACCCTTCATTGGAGATACCTTCAAGAATACTTTATCTCCCACCTCAAATTCTAAAGGCCTTCTTCGGATATCGGCATAAGACTTTTGACGGTCTTGAGCGGCTTTCATTCTATCACGAATGACCTTCAAATTATCAATGGTCTCAACAAGAACATCGGGGCCTAAATCACGATTGTCACTCAATTGATTCCAACAAATAGGACTCCGACATTTCCTTCCATAAAGAGCTTCATATGGAGCCATCTTGATAGATGCATGATAACTGTTGTTGTAAGAAAACTACACCAACGGTAGACTCTTTTCCCAACTCGACTGGAAGTCAAGAGCACAAGCCCTAAGCAAGTCTTCTAAAGTCTGAATAGTCCTCTCAGTCTGACCATCCGTAGCGGCATGAAATGCAGTACTCATCAATAACTTACTACCCATGGCTTCTTGCAAAGCTTTCCAAAATCTCGAACAGAATCTCAGATCTCGGTCGGATATAATTTCCTTAGGAACGCCATGATATCTAACAATTTCATCAACATAAGCCTTTCGCTAAACGGTCTAAGCTCCAAGTTTCTTTGATCGGAATAAATCTAGCACACTTGGTCAATCGATCAACAACAACCCAAACGGCATCTCTACCTCCAACAGTTCTCGGCAAAGCCATAACAAAATCCATAGAAATAGATTCCCACTTCCATAGCGGAATATCCAACGGTTGTAGTAATCCATCGGGCCTCTTGTGTTCAATCTTCACTTGTTGGCAAGTCAGACATCTTCCAACATAAGATACAACATAACCCTTCAAGTTCGGCCACCAAAACTGTAGCTTCAAATCCTTGTACATCTTATCACCTTCGGGGTGAATAGAATAAGGGGAAAGGTGAGTTTCATCAAGAACTCGCTTCCTCAAATCAAGAGCATTAGGAACAAATAAGCGACCATGGAAACGAAGAACACCCTCATCATCAAACTTGAAATCTTTACCTTTACCTTCAAGAAGTTTGGCTTGAATAGACTTGTAGGTAAGATCATCAACTTGGCTTTCACGGATCTCACAGAGAAACACAGGTTCGGCAATCATAGCACCCACATAAACAAAACCACGCTCCACGAATTCCAAACTCAACTTTCGAAACTCGGCACAAAGATCAATAGGTAATACATGCATAGCATTCAAAGCATGAGAAGCTTTTCTACTAAGAGCATCAGCAACAACATTAGCCTTCCCTTCATGATACAATAACTCAAAATCATAATTGTTCACCAATTCCAACCATCTTCTTTGCCTCATATTCAACTCTTTTTGAGTAAATATGTACTTCAAACTCTTGTGATCGGTGAAGATACGACAATGAACTCCAATTAGGTAATGTCTCCACACTTTCAAAGCATGAACAACAGCGGCCAATTCTAAATCATGAGTAGAATAGTTCACTTCATGGACTCTCAACTGCCTTGAAGCATAAGCCACCACTTTCCTATTTTGCATAAGAACACAACCCAATCCCATTTTAGAAGCATCACAATACACATCAAAGTCTACTCCATCTTCAGGCAAAGTCAACACCGGAGCGGTAGTTAACCTCTTCTTTAACTCTTGAAACGCAGTTTCACAAGCTTCATTCCATAGGAATTTGGTTTCCTTTTTCAACAACTGAGTCATCGGTCTAGCAAGCTTAGAGAAATCCTTGACAAACCTTCGGTAATAACCAGCTAAACCAAGAAAACTTTGAATCTCTCTAACATCGGTCGGACTCTTCCAATCAACAACGGCCTCAATCTTCGAAGGATCCACCATTACACCTTCTTTAGAAATCACATGCCCAAGAAAGGACACTTTAGGTAACCAAAATTCACACTTGGAGAACTTAGCATACCACTTCTGACGACGTAGAACACCCAAAATAATCCTCAAATGAATAGCATGCTCTTCTTCGGACTTTGAGAAAATGAGAATATCATCAATGAATACCACCACACACTTGTCAAGATACTCACTGAATGTGCGGTTCATTTGATCCATAAAGATAGCGGGAGCATTGGTCAATCCAAATGGCATCACCTTGAACTCATAATGACCATACCTCGTACTAAAAGTCGTCTTTGGAATATCAACAAATCGGACAAGAATTTGATGATAACCGGATCTCAAATCAATCTTTGAAAATGTAGAAGCACCCTTTAGTTGATCAAACAAATCTTCAATTCTTGGTAAAGGATACCTATTCTTGATTGTAATCCGATTCAATTCACGATAATCAATACAAAGCCTTATCGAACCATCTTTCTTCTTTACAAAGAGAACGGGAGCACCCCAAGGCGAGGCACTTGGTCGAATAAAACCCTTTTCAATCATATCATCTAACTGCTTCCGTAATTCTTTCAGTTCAAACGGAGCCATACGATAAGGAGCTTTGGCAATGGGTCCAGAACCAGGAACAAGATCAATAGAGAATTCAACATCACGCTCGAGAGGGATCCCGGGCAAATCTTCGGGGAATACATCAACGAATTCTCGAACAATAGGCACATCTTCAATACTTGGCAAAGAGGTATTTGAAGAAGTCACAACACACAAGAATGCTTGGTGACCTTTTCTAACCATACTTACCAACTTCATAGCGGAAATTAAAGACACACCTTTACGGGGATGAGATCCCTTATAGGTTATTCTAACCCCTAAAAGACTCTTTAAGAAAATCTTTTGATCACGACACTCGAACTTAGCATGATACATTGCTAGCCAATTAATACCTAATATTATATCAAACTCTCCTAGAGGAAACTTAAGGAGATTAGCGGGAAAGATAGAACCCGCAATAGATATTGGTACACTTGGATAAAGGGTTGAACAAGAGATAATATTTCCGGATGGTAAGGATATGGGAGTATCCTCACTAGATGTAGGCTTGATGGATAACTTATTAACATAAGACGATGACACAAAAGACATAGAAGCACCGGTATCAAATAGAATAAGACACAGTTGTTCTAAGATTGAGAACATACCCGTAATGATCTCGGGATGAGCATCGGCTTCGGCACGGCTCATGACAAAGATGGAACCCTTAGGCTTAGGAGGAGGAGGGGGCAACTTTCGATCGGGGCAATCGTCATAACGATGACCACCCTTTTGGCAAAAGAAGCACACATAAGGACGGTTGAAACATGATTTACCGGGGTGTAGAGGAAGTCTACACCGGTTGCAGAAGCGACCTTGAGCTTGAGTTTGAGGAGTATAAGGCCTATGAGCCACATTTGAAGTAGCTCTAGGAATAAAAGGAGCAGGATTCTTTGTGTTTGCATTGGAAGAAGGATTAAACCTCCTCTTGTTGGCATAGGAATTAGAAGGAGACGGAATAAACAGTCTCTTCCCAAAAGAATTCGGCCTAGGAGCATAAGAAGGAGAGGGATTATTCATCAAAGCTTCATCTCTAGTAGCCTTCATTGAATTCTCGGCCCACAAGGCATCATCATAAAGATCTCCAAAGGAATTGGTATTCCTTCTCACTTTACTTTGCAGAACGGCACTCAACTTGTTACGATAATAGAATGCGCGGTCTTCATCATCTCGGATAAGCCTCGGCGCAAAATGCGCAAGCTTATTAAACTCCGTAGTAAACTCTTGAGCCGATAGGTTGCCTTGTTTAAAATCAATGAACTCTTTAAGCCTTTGTTGTTTAAGCTCTTTAGGATAAAATCTACCCTCCACAAGAGCTTTAAAGCAAGCCCAGTTAAAGTCCTCTTCAAGAGTTGCGGTGGCACTTGTGATAGCCCACCTGTTGTCAGCTTCCCTCACCAGAAAGTGCTTTGCGATCCTAACCTTGTCCTCTTCTCGGACTTGGTATAGATCGAACTGCTTCTCCATCTCACGGAACCAATCGGATAACTCCGTAGGGTCCGGTTCTCCACCATATGGTACGATCTTACTTCTAACTATCTGTCCAGCTACCCATGCA
>JAIUZE010075434.1:71949-96034 GCA_022085475.1 Heliosperma pusillum
TTCGACATGCGATAAAACGTTTCGCATCCAAGACTCGGTCAATCATAGACGCCGAGTACCCCAAATTCGGTCGACATTCACGAAAGAGGCGGAAAAGAGCTCAACCCTCATAACAAGCGGTACGCTACATGCAAATAACACCACCTCGCAAGTACACAACATTTGACGGCCGGGTCGATCAACGCAATGCGTTTAACTCCCAACAACGTCGTCGTATGCCCACTAACACATGCATTTAAGCAGTAGGATACCTCTCCGTTCCGACATTCCAGCCTTACGAACGAGAAGGTAGCCAAGGGAATGAGAGTACAAAGCACAAGACAAAATAGTGCTCAAACCGTATCATTTGTAAAAACCGACTCAAAGTGGGACATACCAAAAACCGTCACAAAACATGTGATACAAGCGAATGAAATATCTTATATCCAAAACATGAATATTATAAGTCATTACGTAAAATTATACGATAAACGGATCATGCGAACCATTATAAATTACGAGTTTTAGAAATTATATGAAAAACACACAGCCGTGTTCCAGGCCGGTATAGTGACCAGCGGTCGGTACCCCGGCTCGCGCTACAAGGTAAAATCCAAAAATCATAGAAAACAGGGCATGTGCTCCTGGCCGGTCAGGGGACCGGCGGCCGGGCACCCAGCCAGGACCACCCCTATACAAAAATTCCCAAAAATTTCAATGTTGTTACTGATGTGTTCCCAGCCGGTAGGCAGACCGGCGGCCGGTCGGCCGGCTGGGAACCCCAGTTCACCCGAGAGCCTCTTTCACTTACCCAATTCATTTCAATTCTCATATATACTTCTAATAATTAGCAACAATCAATATACATCATCAACATTCATCAAATAACAACAATCATCATCCATGACATGAATTCTAGGCTTCCTAATCGTATTCTAAATACGAATTCTAGCATATAAAGCATGTAAAACATGTAAATGATATCGAGTAACCCTTCACCGTTACCTTTATGCGTCTTCACTACTCGTCAAGCTCCTCTTCGATAAGGAAATAGTCTTTGTCGGGATCTTGGAGGTCACCACCTACAAATAGATCATAAAAGATGAATAAAATTCATCTTGAGAAAGACGAAAAGTTTGAAAAGCGAGAAAGACGATGATTTTAATATCAATACGGATAGAGGAAGGTAAGAGGGGAAGAATGAGACGAACTTACGTGAATTTAAGCAAAGAACGAATGAGCTATGAGAATTCTAAGATTGAAACAAAGAGGGAGGCAAGGGTTTGGTTGCTTAAGGAAGAAGAAATGTTGAATGTGTTTGTGTTTGGGTGAATGAAATAGGTTAAGGGAGTATGAGTGGAATATGAAGAAAAAAGTCAAGGAAAGTCAAACTCGCCTTAAGACGGGATTCTCATGGCATCTCGCGGAAATTCAAAATACGAACTCGGAAATTCTAAATTCGACTCGGAACATAAAATTCTAAATTAAAACTTAAAATTACAGAAAAGTATTCGTAAAATATTTTCATTATAAAAAATAGGGTACATTTCCGGGTGTTACAGTGAGTGTATCACAACTAATATGGCAAATCCCCAAAATGAGTTTGGTAACTTAGTCTGACTCATCATCGAACGAACCATATCTTATAAAGTTCGATTCCTCCTCTCAGCTACACCATTTAATTGTGAGTGCCAGGAGAAATTAACGAAGATACAATACCACAGTCTATTTGGTGATCTATGAAATCATTACTTAAATATTCACCACCACGATCCGATGGTAATGTTTTGATCTTTTGATCTAGTTTGTTTTCTACTTCATTCTAAAACTCTTTGAACTTTTCAAAAGCTTCACTTTTATACTTTATTAAGTAGACAAATCCAAATCTACCTTGGTCATCGGTAAAAGTAATAAAGTAGTCATAATTACCTCTTGCAGTGATTGTCATGGACCGCATACATCTGTATGTATGAGACCCAACAACTCACTTGTTCGAGATCCTTTTTCTAAAAAAGGCGAACGAGTATCTTCCAAGTAGACAACATTCGCATGTACTAAATGATTCATAATTAAATGGTTTAAGAATACCAGTCATTAGTAGTCTTTTAATGCGTTTCTCGTTTATATGTCCAGAACGACAATGCTATAGATAATATTGATCAGAATCACCTGTTTTGAGTCCTTTATTTTCTATATGACAAACATCATCGGAAGTGTTTATAATATAAATACCATTATCTGAAATAACTTGTCCATAGACAATATCATTCAGTGAAAACACAAAATTTTTGTCTTTAATTACAAAATGAGGACCTTCTGTGTTTAACATAGATACATATATTATATTTCTAAACAAAGATTCAGAGGAGAAATTACATATGGGAGTCACATGTCCAGCCTTGATATCTTCCAAATACTTGGGGCAATTAAGTTTCCAGTGTCCCATGTTATTACAATAATTACATTTATCCTTTTACAGAATTGCCCTTCTTAGGTTTGGGTCTCGAAGAGCTAGTCGCAATAGCCTTTCCTTTACCCTCCACCTGAGCGTGCTTCTTGCTAGCACAAGCAGAGAATGGAGTTCATGAAAACCTTTCTTCATGTTCGCCATGTTGTAATTTACCCTAAATTGGATAAATTCCTTGACATGAGAAAGTGACTGGAGCACTTAGTGAACACTCAGCTCTTTGGGGATTTTGCATCCCAGCCCATCTAAAATTTCCACGTGCCCCATCATTTTGAGTACGTGAGAACTCACATATTTCCTTCCTTGAGGTTAGTCTAAAAAAAGCGGTTTGCGGCGTCATATCGAAGTATTCTCGGGGCTTGAGAAAACATGGTTGAAAGCCTCGAAAATACATCATAAGTAATGTTGAATTTGATGCACTGGCGGTGTAAAGAGGATTCTATTGCAAAAATTAAGAAATTTTTAACAGTTATGGAATTTCTTTGGTAATCTTCGGAAGCTTCCCTTACAGCCGCGGTGGATCAAGTGTTCGGTAGAGGGGGAGAGGGATCGGTAATATAACGTATCTTGTTATCGCCTATGGCGGCTAGACGAAGTTCTTCTTGCCAATCGTTAAAATTGCTACCGTTAGCATTTAAAGTATACTTATGCATGAATGAACGTGACCATGAGTCATTTGGGATTGTAGTGGGAATAGCAGCGGTTTTACTTGTTGACGCCATTATGATTACTAAAAAACAAAAATGGAAGGAAAATTAACATTTATCATTAAATATCTATTATAAATAATTTAACAAGTTCTCATTTATATAATGATCTCCCACTTAAATATATAAATGATTACAAGATCCATCTTCATAATAATACGGGCTCGGTGAGCTGATTCACCCCTTATTTATATAAATTTTGTGAGTTGACTCTTTTATTTGATTCTACTATTAGAACTCTTGGTCCAAGAATTTCTTTAAATTCCATGTTTAACCCTAGAGCAAATATAGGCACGGTAGGACGATACAACCCATATTTTCTATGTTGAGTCCAACCAAATTTCGCTAATAATAACATTTATCACCCTACTTACCCAACGTAAAAAGAAAGCACCCCGGTGAGCCGAGCCTACCCCTAATGACGAAGGGGTTCATAGGTGTTAGTATTTGGTAAGGCTAATCTCAATTTTACTTTAACGTGAGAGATATTATCAATTTAATTGTCTATCACTTTTTAAGTGAGCTAAATAGGTGAATGCTAGATAATTAATAATTGATAACGACATAAATTAAAATGCATATGCTGACGATTTGGCATGAAAACAATAAAAAAAAATTAGATCCTTATATGGCCACCTAATTAATCTTATTAAATAAGCTATAAAAAATCGGATTTCAGATTCGGAACTCCTTCCTAAAAAACTTAGACTAATCTAACTACAATAATCAAGTTTAAAACTTAGATTAATCTGACTAATCTCTATTTTACTTTAATGTGATAGATTCTTCTTTTGGATTTTGGAACTTCTTTTCGAAAAAATTCGTCTTGTGGAAATTCCATCTTTAAAAACTTAGACCAATCTAACTACAATAATCAAGTTACATAGCTTTCCTATTATACATTTGTAACACAATTAAATCTATTAATAATTACAAATTGGCGATACAAAATCGCATTAATTACAAATTAATTGATATTCCCTTACAATATGGGAAATGTTATAAAATATAAAGAAGTAAGTGAGACATGGTGGAAATATATGTATTTCTCATTAACATAAAGGGGTATATGTACATGAAGATAAATGAGAGTTATGTGCTCGGAAAGTAGAAGGAAAAGTCAAGAAACATTCTACAATGAGAGACATTTAAAGACATTCATAATACTTGTGACTTTTGGGCATCCACACAATAAGTTTCACAATACTCCCCCTTGGATGTTCATTCCTGTAAATACGCTGGTGAAGTTGCCTCATTAAAAACCTTACCAGGAAAACCCAGTGGAAAAAACCATGGTTAAAGGAAAAAGAGTGCACCACATACTTACTCCCTCTCATGATTACATTACTTCATATATCTTGAAATGATCCTCACTCTGGCGTGACTTCTCGATCGATGAATAGAACTCATGTAGGTGATAAACTTGATTTTTTCAAATCTTGATAACTTCCATCTTCATATTTCTTTAGAACTTACAATCTGTATGTAGTCATTCATGATGACACTTGAATCATCATTTTAAATAATACATTCGCAATTCTGATAGGATATAACTTCCATTCTTATAATAGTTGACATAATATTATATGTCTATAATATATGTCATCTCAACAATCCGGATGGCCATGGAAGACTCATTAGAATAAACCAAACCTAGTCGAAAGGAAAAAGAGTGTAGCGGTCATCCATATATTGGACTTCTTCAAGAAAACCAGCTCATTATTGAATAATGATCAACTTAAGTTATCTTATTGTATGGATTGACATTCTCATCTTAAATTTGTGCTACATATTCCAATCATTATAGTAATTCTGGACCATAAACTAATTTCACATGTTTAGCAAGAAAATTCATTCAATCTGAATTGTCATGCATATACTCACACTTCAGGTTGAGACAGTATCAAGCAAATTGTACATGAGTTTGAATATTCTCTTTTGGAATTAATCGCGATATCTTTCAATCGTATTGTAGAGGTTTATGTATTTCATCATGAGTTGTTAGAAACTTAATTGATCAACCATTAGTAACTGATGATTATTCATAAGAGGCGCCTATAGAGAGTGCATATGAATAAAATCTATTTATCCTGTTAAATATTTATCAAAGTATAACAATATAATTAATCATGGGCATGTATATGATAAGTAACTAATTCAAAACAACGTGTTCTAAAAATAATGAATATTATAAAACTAAGATACAATGATGAATGCACATGATGATGACTCGATAATGCAAATTGTCAGTTTTTTTTTCAATATTCATAATTTGGATTGACTTTAAGTCAATGAATGGACTTCAGGTCTGTGAGCTCATTTATAATCAAATATTTTATGTCGACAATAAAATTTGACTTAACTCTAAGATCCTCATTATATCATTCATAAAATATTGCGCGCGAATTTATACAGTTTCCATAAATATATCGATATAATACATCATCTCGTGATTGTATTAGTACTGTTCAGTGATATCTGAATCTGTGTCTGTATGTGATGCCATTATATTCACTTAGGCTATCTATTATCATTCAGATATCCGTGTCACTTCTGGAACACTTCCAATATAACATTCTTATTTTATACCAACTTCTTAATATTGATGTTTCACATTTTTCATATTAAGTTTGGAACCGTCAACTCATCTTGACTTTTCATATATAACACTTCACGTGTAGTTGTATTGTTCTAGTAAATTAGTTCTGTTATATCAAAATCAAAACCCTTTACTAAAAAAAATTCAATGTATAACATTCTGTGAACTTCTTGTTCAGTAGGGGATCGTTTAATATTTATTTTTACCAGCTTTTAACTCATTTTTCTCCCCCTAAGGTGGTAAAAATTATAACCAATGTATAAAATATATCACACCCACCTTAGACCTTAGTTTCTCATATAATCAATGAGATTTTATATGGGCATTTAGTGTACAATAAAAAAATGTTTTGGGGAGTAAAATATAATGAAGTTGGATTTCAAACGTGTTGAATCATAATGCCCATTTCGGAGACTAACTATTTCGTATAAAATTCAAATTACGGTTTCTACACATGAACTCTTCAGAAAAATCATTATGTGGCTATAAGCCACGTCAACAGTGTCAATCCATACATGACAATGAATCTCTTTATTGCACTCTAAGTATTTATTAGGTCTCCAATATTAAATACACTCATTCCAATGCAATGTCTTGCCTTTAATAAAAAATTTACAAGAGAGAGTTTCAACAGTTATCTTTTATGTACGATAAACTCTAAATTCTTAAAAAAAAAAACGGGTGTAATAATTACCCAGATGACCTTCACTGTCACATCTTACCTTTTCATGTCAACTTTATAAGCTTGTATACAATCTATGACAATATTTCATAAGCACCTCTCTGTGCCTCAATAATTTAATTTAGCACACGTCATTTTCTACTTGACTATTCATCTTGCTAAACTTCTGGTTAGCAATGTCATCTCACGTGTCAAATTTGTAGTTCACTATAATTATGGTGCAAAACTTCCAGTTAGCAACATTTTATCGTATGAATTCAAATTAGTTCTTTTGTATATGGTCAGATAAACAATAGATGTGACATAAGACACTAACTAGTGTCTCATTTATATTAGCAAGACTAAACATATATCGCAACATATTCCTTCAGGTAATATAATACAATAATACATTGCTATTTCTTGTAGTATGACCACAAATTATACATCAAAATTTCTTCTAGTAATACAACTCATAACTAATTCTTTGAATAATCTTCAGTTCAACTAAAGTAATAATTCATCCGCAAAACATGATATTTCATTTACTACAGGGAACGATTTTGAATTGATTTGATATATCTTAATTTTTAAGAATATCTCATATTTTGCATATATTCATGTATAAACATTGAGTTTATTCTCAATTATGATACTCAAATAATATTCATTATACGAAAGGTGAAAATTTATAAACAGTGTGAACTTCAAGTCACATTTTCCAATTCTATATAGATTAATTATGTACGTATGGTCATAGTCCCAAAATAAGTAATTACTATGAATTTCAAGTCATAGTTTGAAAATCTATAAACACTATGAATTTCTGGTCATCGTTTGAATGTCAAAGTTTCAACTTGTATATCATTTTATCCTTTTTCTCATATCAAACTTATAGAATATATAAGTCTCACGTTACTTTTCATGCATGAGATATTTTACTTTAATTAATAAGTGTTCGAAAATAATAATCCCGCATGATGTTGTATAGTAACATTCATGAATTCACATGAAATTTTGACAAATTTTGTAACCATTTTGATTATGATAATATTTAGTTGTCATGAATATTTGTCATAGTATGCACATACAATACATTTAATTGTTGATACCTCGGTGTAAATAATTAAATTAACATTCTTTGATAAGTATTTGTATAATGCGGCATATATCTATGAAATAATTATTTATATCATATGTCCTTTTTCAAAACATCCTTACCACACATGTGGAATATCAAGTCAAAACAATGTAAATGTTACATAGATAATCATGTTACATACACATGCACGAATATCATTATACAAATATAAAATTGGTCAAAGAGATATTAATTTTGCAAAATCATTACTTTGTCCATGATCCAATTAGTTAATTAATATAATATTAATCGCTACAAAAACAATCCCGAATATAGTTTCACTTGTTACTGATAATAATATGACATCGCAATAATAAAACATTGCCATATTTTAATGCAACCCGAAAATTAAAGTCTCGCTTAACTCTTAGTGTATCACGTTGCATAACCAAAACGAATAATTCAACCACTAATAATACAAGACTGATCTATTGTTTCATTACAACGTAAATTTTACTAAGAGTCAAAATTTTGTACTCAACTTTTTTGGACGATGATGCAAGAAATCAATACATTATGTAAATGTCCACTGAAGCTATATAACCGACATCAATATGTAAACTTTTTCCTAATTACGAAGAATCGAAGATGGACAACTAGAGCATAATAATACTACTAAGTTCAATTGATTAAAACATCTTTAGTCAAAATATCCGACTAGTATGCCCATGTAACAAAACTAACTTATAGACCATATAAGACAATGATCGGGTTGTCGCGTACCCTAATCAAAGATAAATAACCCAGACTAGGCTAAAAACAAATTAATGTAATTAGGGAAGTAAGGGGTCGATCTCGGGGAGACGGGAGATACTTGTGAATTGTTATGGTTAGAACTCTACCTTGTACGATTGGCAAATGTTTGTCACTAATTACTAAATGCTATAATGATAACAATACAATAAAGAAAAGAATCTAGGGAAGTAGGTTCACACATGTAGATTAACGTATTGATGAAATTGGATTTAGGATATGCAAATAATTCATTGTGAGTTCGTAAGAATGATGTGTTCATTACAATCATAGATCAGATGGTCTAGCAGGCATTTAGGCGATTTACTAGGTCTTAATCTAACATGTCATGCTTTGTCTATTCAATTCACGTATCTCTACATTGGAAAAGAATTCCATTTTAGTCAATGATTTTCGGCCAGAAATCGTTAACTATCGTTACAATCCAAACATGCATAGACACTACGTTTTAAAGGCACAATTTCTTTTATCCAATTATCATCTTTTAATCAATCTGACATGGCTACCCTACCCCTAGAAAGACGACTACTTATGCATGATTAACAATGAAAGGGAAACTAAGATTATAAAACTAAGAATGGTAAACATGATAAAGGAAATACTAAAAGAAAATGAAACTATAATGTAAACACGAGAATAAAGATTACCGGAAAGGATGAGCAAAGATTGAAATGGAAGAAGAACTTGAATAGGAAATGCAAACCCGGAAACTTGAGTTCCAATTACAAGTAGAACCATACAAACTTAGAACTAAACTAAACTAGAGAAAACTAAACTAAACTAAACTAAGAAAGATGAGAGAAAGAAGAAACTAAACTAACTAAGAAGAGAAGTATTAGAAGAAGGTTGTGTTGTGAGATGTGTTGAGAAGAGTGGCTGGAGCTCTCTTTATATAGCATTAGGGTTTCGTGGGGAAGGGGTCAAGCATTGAACATATAGGACAAAAATAGGAAGTCGAAGAAATTTGTGCGGAGCAGCTAACATCCCCGATCGAGTACACACTTCCCCGATCGGGTAAGTGGTCATCTAGAAGCTTTGACCAACGTTTCATCTTCCTTTGCCTATGACTTGACTTCCATCATCCCCTTTGACATCTTGAGTCGGGTTTGTCGATAGGGTTTGATGTAAAGCGATGATTGCTTTCGCCTAATTGATTGATCTTCCGACAACTACGGAACTGTCTTCGCTTCTTCTCTCTTTTAAATTAGTGAACCTTCTTGAAATGCCTTTTACTTGGTCAAGCTTGCTTCTTCAAATCGTCGGGTTCTAGGCAAATGCTCGGGAATATATAAAAAGGGCGTAGAAACGTCACTTTCCCTACAAAACAGGTTAGAACATAGGAATTCGCGTAGAAGACGATATTAGCTCATAAAGTGGCTTAACAAAGCACAAATGACATACAAAACCGAGCTAAATTGGGGGTTAAAACCATACAAATATGCACTTATCAGACAAATAGTTGATTCATCCAAAATATGAAATATACGCATGTTATGAAATATAGTTGATGATTTCAAACTTGATCATATATAATAACAGGCGTGATCGCTAATCTAATTTACCACGGAGTAATTAAAATACCAACAAATAGCATTCCGTCATCCTATCTACTTAATTACTATACTGAGTTGCGGAAAAATAAAAATATAATGTATATGAGATGTGGAATAACCACTATATTACAACAAACCACCATATTAAAGTGTTAACAATGCAAACAAAATCACGGATATGGGAGAGTAGCATTAGAAAGTATTTTAAATCATTAACATATATTACTTTCACCTTCATCAAATAATTAAGCTTGAAATTATAACTGAGAAAATAATATAACGAACATCATTGATATGTCAAGAGCCAACACGCTTAGACGCTCGTATCTTATAATATAGTTGGGTTATGATTATGGCCAATAAAAATCAATGCTTAAGAATATGACACCCAATAACACAATATGTATAATTTAAGACATGTTACTCCACAATAAAAATTTGCTAAACATTTATGTATATAACGAATTATTAATATAGACTTTTTTAAGTACAATAGATTCTAAGACTCTTAGAACAAATGTCACGCGCGAACTATAAGGTTACGATGCTCTAAACTAATTTATAATGAACAAAACTCAATCATGGATTTACGACAATTGTCTAAATTATCAAATATAGTTTAACTTATTACATGAACACAAATAATGCCTAAATTTGTTACAATAGTTACAAACACATGTAATGGCTAAATTTTGGCGACAAAGTTTTGACTTTTAATAGTAGCATAATATGCAGAGGTGTGAATCCAAATGAAGTGATGTTATTTTATCAAAGCACATGATTAAAAGTAATCAAATAGGTAATAACGAAAAAAGGATGATACTTAATAATCACAAATCTAAAAACTCTATACTATATGATCGAATAAACTACCTACGTAATCAATTGAGTCATAATGATACTAATTAGCCAACAATAAGTTATAACAACTGCAAATCACAAGTTTACATATGAAAGCAAAAAAATGACTAAGGATAGAACAATAGTTCATACTCATAGTATATTTAATTAGTTGTTCAAATTAGGACATAGTGAAATAATATACATATTGCTAAATTTCAGTTTGATTAGCACCAATATAGACAAATTATAACAATGTTCTCATATAATAAGAGCAATATATTATTATGCAATATTCACATTTGATTTGAAAGATATTACTTAATGGTCACAAAACTAATACAAAAGTACGTAGAGTGACTTACAGATTAAAATCGTAGGATTTATAAAGAGAATCAAATATAAGAAAATAAAACCCAATGATTCTTCTATAATCAAGCCATTAGCAAGAGTGGATAGATCGTGCTGATAACGTGTTATAATATATACAGAAATAAGTGAGAGATGGTGGAAAGATGTGTATTTCTCATGCGCATAAAGGGGTATATATACATGAAGATAAATGGGAGTTATGTGCTCGGAAAGTAGAAGGACAAGTCTAGAAAAGTCCTACATTGAGGGACATTTAAAGACACTCATAATACTTGTGACTTATGGGCATCCACACCATAAGTTTCACAATAGAAAATACCAATTCTAACCATGGCCATATATGGTGAAGTTACATTATTCTTAGTATTATAAAATCCATTCATCAACATGAATAAAAAAATACAATAATAACACGACATGCCAAATCGTCCTATCTTACCAACAATGATGACAAGAGCTCGATTTTGCGAAATTGAATCATTTTATCGATTAAAAAAATTCATAATCCAATCTTAGAACTATTTTAAGATAAATCAAGTGATATAATCTGATCCAACACCAAAACTTTGTCTTCAATAGTTATTTGGCAATATGTTGGGTAGAAACACAATTTCAAAGTATAAATACCTTATAAAATACAAGTTTTTTATAATAAAATCAATCTAATCACAACCTTCATAAAAAATTCATATATTAAAGTTTTATACATTCTGGTACCTTACCATAATGGTATGCATGTCAAAATTTAACCCCTAAAATGAATTTATAACAATTTTATGAATTAATCATTAATAAAATAACTTTTGAAATTTAATTCCAAATTATAATATAAAATTTTTAAAATATTCAAGACAATAGTTTGAACATTTTGGAACAATTTCCAGAAGCTAAAAAAATAAATATTTCGACCATAACATTTTAATTAACAATTATTCACAAATTTACCACTTTATATCAATTTTTATCATATAAAAATCAATAAAACATGAAAATTAATCATATTAATTATTAAAATTCTACTTCTCATAAATAAAAGATGGAAGTGATTATATGTAAATAACTATGCCCAAAAACATGCAACTAAAGTTTATTAACTTTTCAGATTAATATACATTAACCGTGGTTACGACAATAATCTTTTACCATATGCTATAAAAAATCAAAATAACAAAAAATTTGACCCAACCATTTTAGGACCAAATTATTACATGCAACTTAATATTTGATGACGAAACTTATTTCAACATCCACATATTTTTCTTTTATCAATTTATCTTATAAAATGATAAAACCGTCTTAAACTGACAAGCATGTGAATCACAATTTTATGATACCACTTGTTGATATAATGCAACAGGAGTTCAATGCCATGCTCAAAGACAAGACCAAACAACCTATGATCAGTCCAACCATGATTCAATACCAACCTTACCCTATGCCAAAAGCTATCTTAATGCTTTGTATAGTCCAGGCCCAAGCAAGCAAGCCATGACACGAGCCATTGGTAGCCATGACACAAGCCAAAGCCAACCAAGACACAAAACAGACTCACAAAACAAGCCAACAAAACCTCAGAAAAGCCAGCCAGCAGCAGTGCCTTAGGGAGGGTCTCAAGGCAACTTCCAAGCTTAGGGACTCCTAACCAACTATGGGGCATGACTCTAGGGAGGGTCTACTAACTTTTTGTTCAGGAAACCTTCCTCAGAAAATGCCAGGAACACCCTTCAAAACATAAGCCAAGTTCAACAGTCCAGTTCTCACCTATCCAGAAGCAGTTCAAATGTCACTCTCAAAGTTTCCTCTTTTGGCCAAGCAGACTCAAGGGCTTTTTGCTCAGACTTAGGGGACTATTACTACTCCAGTTTAGGACCAAAACACCAAGCAAAAAGTCCACTATGTACCATATAACAAAGCAGCAGCAAGGCAACAAGGAACCTGTCCTTTTCAGAACTGTTTTTCTATTGTTCACTTTATTTCAGTTTGTATCAGTTTGTATTTGTTATTTTGTTTTCTTTTGAGGATCATTATCAACCTTAGATGTGTTTGGACGTTCAAGATGTAATCCTAATGCCTATATAAGGCTTGTTTCTAATGAATGAAAGGCGGATTTGAAGTAAACACAAAAACTGAAACCTTGTTTCTGTTTAACATCTCTTGGCTGTGTGCTTGAGAACACCTTCCTTTACTGTGTGCTTGGAAGTGAGCCTGGGTCCTTAGCTGTGTGCTGGGATTGAGTCTCAACCCTCAACCATTGGCTTTGTGCTTTGGTTAAGGTTCTATCAATTTTTATTAGCATTCAGTCAAGTAAAACAGAGCATATTGAGAGTGTCTTTAACCTTAGCTTACATTGTCTCAAATTGTCTATTTCCTTAATAACTTCAGTGCAAATTGGTTATCAGAGCTTTGGTTTGTGAGTTCATCTACCTAACTACATTAAAAATACAAAATCCAACCATGAGTGAAGAGAGAATCACAGGTCTTGAAAACACAGTTCAAGGTCTTGTCAGAACTGTAATGGAGGTCTCTAGATCTGTCAATGAACTCCTTGAGGGCCAACAGAACAATGATACAAGGGGAGGCAGAGGTCGAGGAAGAGGAGCACCTTTCCCACAAGGTGGAGGAAGGAGGAGACAACCTGTAGATCAGTTTGAAATGTCAGACTCAGATGGCTCAGATCAAAGTCTTCTCAGGCACCAAGACAAAGACATAAAGGTAGAGATTCCTGACTTTCTAGGTAGCATGAACCATGATGACTTCCTAGATTGGCTAAGGTCTGTAGAAAGAGCATTTGAGTTTAAAGGATACACTGATAGAAAGGCTTTTAGGGTTGCTATCTTGAAACTAAAAGACTATGCCTCACTATGGTATGAAAACATGAAAACCTTGAGGGTTAGGGAAGGGAAAGAACCTGTAAAGTCATGGCTCATACTGAAAAAGAAAATGAGAGCTAAGTTTGTCTCTAGGGACTACACTCACGACATGTTCATTATGCTTACTCACCTAAAGCAAGACCAGAGACCTGTAGAGTCTTATCTAAGGGACTTTGAACAACTCACATTGCAATGTGAGGTTGTTGAGAAGTCTGAACAAAAGATAGCAAGGTTTTTAGAAGGCTTGGATGAGAGGATAGATAGTAAAGTTAGGCTGCAAAATATATACTCCTTTGAGGAAGCTGTCAACTTGTCCTTAAGAGTAGAAAAGTTGGGGAAAGGGAAAGCCAGTGCCTCTAAAACACCTGCTAGAACCCCTACCTACAAACCTTTTGTAGGAATCAAGATAGGAGAACCTGTGGCTCCTACTAAGACTCCTTTCAATCCTGATAAAGGCAAGGCTGTTGAGGCAGGCCAAAGGAAGACTACCCCTCTCAAAAAGTGTTTTCAATGTCAAGGATATGGACATTTTGCTAGAGAATGTCCATCTAAAAGAGCTCTGAGCACCCTAGAGGTAATTCATTGGGGAGATGATGAGGTGTTGGTCTGTGATGATGAGATGGAAGAGCCTGAGATAGAGGCTAGTGAGGAGTTGATAGAGCCTGATGCTGGGTTAAGTCTGGTGACATGGAAGGTGATGCACACACAACCCCAACCCTTAGAAGAAGATCAAAGACACCAGATCTTTAGAACTAGGTGCACCATAAAAGGGAGGGTGTGTAATCTGATCATAGATGGAGGTAGTTGCACCAATGTAGCTTCTAAAACACTGGTGGATAAGCTAACATTGCCCACCAAAGACCACCCTCAACCTTACAAGCTTAGGTGGCTGAACAAGGGGGCTGAAGTTAAGGTAGATCAACAGTGTGTTGTTCCATTTTCTATTGGTAAAGGATATGCTGATGAGGCCTTGTGTGATGTATTGCCTATGGATGCTTGTCACCTCCTATTAGGGAGGCCTTGGGAATTTGATAGGGATGCTGTCCATCAGGGAAGGGACAATACTTACTCCTTCAGGTTTGGGAAGAAGAAAATCATCTTAGCTCCTTTACCCTCTATCCTGAAAGGGAACCCTCCACTTTCAACTGAAGTTGCTAAGGAAGTTCTGCTGTTGAGTGAATCAGAAATGAAGCAAGAGTTAAATGATCTTAGGCCAGTCTATGTCCTCCTCACCAAGGAGGTAGGGGAAGGTTCTAACCAGGTGCCTGAGGAGGTACAAGCTTTGCTGAAAGCCTATGAGGATGTTTTCCCTGCTGAACTACCTAGTGGATTACCCCCACTAAGGGGAAATGAGCACCACATTGATCTAGTACCTGGGGCTATCCTTCCAAACAAGCCATCTTATAGAAGTGACCCCAGGGCAACACAAGAGCTGCAATCTCAGGTGGGCGAGTTGCTTAGCAAAGGGTATGTCAGGGAGTCTCTTTGTAACAAACCGAAAAATGCCAATTTTTCTAGTAAAAATATTTACTAACACTTTTCAGTAGAACTTAAGTTTTTAAAATAGGAATTTTTGTTCCGAGTCTTATTTTGAAATTCCGCGTTCGTATTTGGAATTTTTGAGGGATTCCATGAAAAGATCGTTTTTAGTCATCTTTGACTTTTCTTGACTTTTAAGTCGTCTTTGACTTTTCCTTGACTTTTTAAAGTCGTCATTGACTTTTTCTTGACTTTTAAGTCGTCATAAACTTTTCTTGACTTTTAGTCATCTTCGACTTTTCTCGACTTTTCAGTCAACTTTGACTTTCCGTTGACTTTTCCCGACTCGGCTCATAAGTTTGAAGACCGAAATTTTATTTAAAAAAATAATATTTTTGATTTATTTTTATTTAGATTTATTAAGATTTATCATAATTTAATATAATTATTTTGAATTTATTCGGAATTTCAAGAATAACGTTTACGGTTTTAACCGAACGTCATTTAACTATTCCCGACTCATCGTAAAGCGCGAAACAAAATCGAAACTCGACTTTGGCATGAGTCACACGCGCGTGTCATCGCTTTCCACTCACCATTAGATATTTTATTTATTTTGATTAAACTAATCAAAATATCTAGATATTTATTAACTTTATCGATCAATTAACGAAAATTTCGCAAATCGAGCAAAAACAGACCCGATGCTCACCATACCACACGGCTCAAAAGTCCTCTAATAGCTCTTGATATTTTCATTTCTTTTGATACAATAATCATAATATCTAGATATTTGTGTAATTAACTTTATCGTTAATTATATTCAATCGTTTACCGTAAAATAATTATTAAACGCGAGTCAATTACGTAACAACAATTTCAAAACCCGACCTCCTCATTGGCCTATATTTACACGGCTCCAACCACCATCACTACTCACAAACAACTTTTCATTTTACAACAAATCAAATTAAGATCAAAACATCACTTTATTTGATCGTTCTTCGTGTTCTTCGTCGTTCATCATTTGTTCGTCATCGTTCTTGAGCAAAACCTTCATAAAATCTTCAATTCTTAATTAAATCCATCCTAATTTATATTTCTAAGATCTCCTCTTCGCTCCTCATCTTCCCGTACGGTTATATTTCAATTCCGTCAAGATCATTTTCAACACTTTAATTATGGAAATTCATATTTTAATTCTAATAATTTTTTCCTTGTTATTTCTTATAGGGGAAGACTTTGAAGACGAGTTTGGAGACTCGTATATTTTGGGTGAAGATTAGTAGAAGGGTTTTCTTATTATATACTTCTTATTATTTTGGTGCTAAGTGATTTTGGCTAGCTAAGGTAACAATTCCGATTTACTCGACGAATTAATGTCACATAGCTTTTAGTTTTGGTTCATGTTATGATTTTTATGGTTGTAGTTAGTAACATAGCTTTAGCCTTTAGTTTTTTTAGTTTTTGTTCATATTATGGTTATTTATGATTTTAGTAGTAACATGAGATGAAATGATTTTGTTATGTTGTATGGAATTTTTATGTTGTATTATTGTTCTTGATGATTTTTGAGTTGTAGGAAATTTTTATGTTGATTTATTGTTCTTGATGAATTTTTATGGTTTTTCATAAGTTATGATTTTTATGTTGTTTATGAAATTTTAACAAGTTTAGTGTTCTTGAAGAATTTTGATGATTTTTAATAAGTTATGATTTTTATGTTGTTTAGGAAATTTTTAACAAGTTTAGTGTTCTTGAAGAATTTTGATGATTTTTAATAAGTTATGATTTTTAAGTTGTTTAGGAAATTTTAATATGTTTAGTGTTCTTGAGGAATTTGGATGAATTATTTTTAATCATGATTTTTGTATGGATGGTTGTTAAAATGGTTGTTTGATGATTTAAAACAGGTTGGAATTAATTTGATGTTGTTGTTGGTGGGGGCCGAATTGTTTGGCTAAGAACCGGACCAATCAGACCGGTCCAGGCCGGTTCAGACCGGTCTGGGTTGGTCCAAGGTGGGTCCGGGTTTTGGTCTTTGGGTTGTGTCGATGTTTGATTGATTGGTTGTTGTTTTGACGGGTTTTAAATATGTGAAAGCATGCGGGAAATATTGGAAAACGGTTTTTAGAAATTTTAATCAAACCAGCCATTTTAGCCAAAACAGGCCGTGGGGCCCATCCAGGCCCAGGTGGGGTCCGGCCCAAACTCAGCCCGTGGGTCCCACTTTGGGACTTGTGACGGTTTTCGAGTTATCGTCATTTTTATCGTGTTTTGTAATATTTAGCAAGTGGGAAATATTAATAAGTAAAATATTTAAATTAAAAAGGTTTTTCATAAAATTATTATTTCTCACATGTTAGAAATTATAAGACGAAATCGTAGTTTAATTTAATATCCTTTAAGTCAAGCGGGTTTTGGTATGATATATAATTCACATGTTAGAAGTTAATAAAATAACATGTAATGAATATGTTGACTTTTATGTCTAAGTCTATGTGGTAAAGACTCTGTGTCTAGCCGGTTTGACCAAACGGGTTTGGTCAAACTAAGATCTAGTCAGCCCCGTTTTGACTGATGACCCGTCGCGGGACTCGGGTCGGGGATTTGTCTTCAAGTAAGGTTGTATTTAATTATTGAATTAGCCTTAGTAGATATGAGGCGATCTGATATTTGATTATTATTGATATGCAATTAGTCACATGATAGGATGTTTTCCCGTGACTGTTTGATTATATGGTTGGTGTCGTGTTGACTAAGTACCCATAGAGAATTATGAGTATATGGCGTCTGGACCATTCTAATTCTAAATGAGTATCTTGGACCATGACATAGATAGGCAAGTACTGTCTTTAACGAGTATATGTTCACCTGATGATAGCTTTTGTGTCTCGGCTTGGTGGGTTTATATCCAAGTCGGGGCATGGCTGCCTAGTTCCACTTTGTAAATGGAGCCAGCTTAAGTACTAGCCATCTCTGCTTAGGGGGTCGCCTAGTAGAGTTTCTCATAGACGGTTATGTCATGGGACGGGGAACGGAATAGCTGTTGTCGCTAGGTCTTATCAGTCTAGGACTAGGATGTTTTCCTACCTTGTGGTATAGCCTCGAGTTACAATCGACTATGGGCCGTGCTAGGAACTTATGCCTGTTTATAGAAGTATTGGTCTTTCATGTTTGTATGATTCTATGAGTTCTAGAAGGTGAGATGCAAGCCGTCTAGGATTGATAGAGTTTGGATTACCGATTGTTAACTGATTCACATGATTACGTGTTGATTAGGGTTTGAGTGTATCAGGGCCATGTTACATGGTAACCGCTGAGCCAGCATACCAGCTTCCCTACCCCGGGTTATATTTTATTACCGAATTCACATGATAGCTTTCATATGATAGGTTATATGTTAGTTAACTGTTTCATAACATGAAAAGCATATCATATGTGTTAAGGTTTTGTATTTTTTATATACATTGCTTTTATGTTTTTCATGTTTCATTAAACTCGACATTTCGTGGCTGGGAGAACTCGGAGTTACTCCCCACTGACTGTGGCTTCCGTGTTTATATTTAATGCGGTCGAACATGTGGTGTTGCATATTTGGGGTACATGGACGAGCTAGCGAGCGAAGTATTTACCTTGGACCTATATTCGGTTCATAGTTTGTATATTATTGTACACACTTTTATTTCCGTATTTATACGGGAGATAGGTCTCCCGTCTTGTAGATTTCTTTTGTATAATAGTATTTCCGTTTTGTAATGACCTTTTTATTTTATGACACCTTCGTTTTGTACTATCTTATTTCTTTTATGTATTTAAATAATTTTTTTTCTTTCCGCAAATTTGAGGGTGTCACAGTTGGTATCAGAGATATTTTGCTCCCGACGCACGTTTGTGTACCCTTGTATAAATAACTTGACCTTAAGAAATAATAAACCGTGAGATAGAAGGGTAAGATGGGTAGATTAGGATTTATTTTGTAGTCTCTTTGTTCTTGCTAAATGATAAGTACTAATCTGTGTTTTCATTTTGCAAGATGCCTCCGAGGATTGACAACACTATTTTAGCAGCTCTTACCGTAATTATCCAAAACCAGCAAAACCAGCAAAACCAGCAGGCTAATCCGATTACTACTCCTGTTCCTGATCGTGAGAGACACGGGAGTTATACGTGGGTTGCTTCACAGCTATCGAGGAGCCAAGCCAAAACCTACGATGGCGAAGTTGATCCCGTTAAACTTTCGGTGTGGTTACGAGAGATGGAGAAGAGTTTTTCTCTTTACGATGTCCTTGAAGAGGACAAGGTCCGGCTAGCTTCTCACTTCTTAGAGAAGGAAGCGGATCAGTGGTGGACTCTTTCGGGTCCTACCGCGAAGTTGGAGCCTAATTTCGGGTGGACTCGTTTCCGTGAGCTCTTGGAAGCGAGGTTTTACCCCGATGAGTTGAGACAACAAAAGCTGAAAGAGTTCATGGATTTCAAGCAAGAAAAACTATCCGTTCAGGAGTTTACTACCGGTTCAATGAGTTGGCTCATTATGCCACTCGACTTATTAGGGTAGAGGAAGACAAAGCTTTCTTTTATCTGGGAAAGCTTTCTCCCCAGATAAAGGGGAAGATCAGCAGAGGCTCTACTTCTTTTGTCTCGATCTATAATGATGCCATTTGGGCGGAGAGTTCTATTAGGGAGATAGCAGAAGAGGCTCGTACTTCTTATGTGGCGCCAAATTCTTATGGCAAGAGGCCACTTTATCCTGCTTCCCGACCTTCTTTTTCTCCCTCTTTTCCAAACAAGAGGAGAAACTTTCAGGGTGGACCGGCAAACCAGAGAAACCGTCCATTTGTGCCGAGTATCAACAACGACCTTAAAAGTCGTGTCTGCTTTACATGCAAGATGCCTATTCACCCTGGTGTTGGTTGCTACAACAAGCCGTTTGTATGCTTTATTTGTCAGAAGCCAGGGCATAAGGCTAATGTATGTCCAGAGAGGAAGAATACGGTTTCTACACCGGTTATTGCGGGACGACCTAAGGGTCGTATTTTTATTATGAGCCGTGCTGAGGCGGATGCCCAACCCGACATTGTGACGGGTATGTTCTCGATTTATGATTTACCGTGTTTAATTTTATTTGACACGTGAGCTTCTTTATCTTTTATTTCAATGAGATTATCCGATAAGTTACCGCTTAAAGCTTCAGTAGGAGAAACTACTCCTATATCGTTACCATCCGGAGAAGTATTTTCATGTTCTTATCTTCATTCCGATATTCCAATATCCATAAATGGATCTATTTTTCCGGCTAATCTTCTAAGGTTTCCTCTTGAAGAGTTTGATATTATTCTGGGCATGGATTGGTTATCTACTTATTATGCTCGATTTGAATGCCGTGACCAGAAAATTATTCTTAAAAGTCCTTGGGGTGCTCGTGTTTCTTATCAAGGAGTTAGAAAACAAGCTAGTGTGAAGTTAATCTCAGCTATGAAAATGTTGAATGTTTTGAAGAAGGGTCATCAAGCATTTCTATGTGTAGTGACTACTTCTGATTCTTCTCTTCCTTCTTTGAAGGATGTTCCTATTGTTCGAGAATTTCTCGATGTATTTCCCGATGAATTACCCGGGATTGCTCCTGAAAGGGATGTTGAATTTTCCATTGATCTAGTTCCTGGAACTGGACCAATTGCCAAAGCCCCTTATCGTATGGCGCCTTCCGAGTTGAAAGAGTTGAGAATCCAACTTGATGACTTGATTGAGAAAGGCTTTATAAGGCCTAGTGCTTCTCCTTGGGGTGCGCCCGTACTATTTTTGTCAAAAAAGAAAGACGGTTCTAGGGCGGATGTGCATTGATTACCGTGAGTTGAACCGTTCACAATCAAAAACAAATATCCTCTCCCTCGTATTAATGATCTTTTCGACCAGTTACGGGGTGCTTCTATTTTTTCCAAGATTGATCTTAGATCGGGTTATCATCAGATTCCCGTTCGGGAAGCAGATATTCCGAAGACGGCTTTCAGCTCGAGGTATGGTCATTTCGAATTCAATGTGATGCCATTCGGTTTGACTAACGCTCCAGCTATATTCATGGATCAGATGAATCGTACCTTCCGGGAGTAGCTTGATAAATGTGTGGGGGTATTTATTGATGACATTCTGATCTTTTCAAAATCTAAGGAAGAACATGCTGATCACCTTCGAACCATTTTGGTGTTCTTCGACGCCAAAAGTGGTATGCTAAGTTCTCCAAGTGTGAATTCTGGTTGCCCGAGGTATCCTTCCTTGGTCATGTCATTTCCAAAGAAGGTGTTATGGTCGATCCAGCTAAAATTGAGGCGGTTGTGGATTGGAAAAGTCCGAAAAATGTGTCAGAGATACGGAGTTTCCTTGGTTTAGCGGGTTATTATCGTCGGTTTGGTGAAAGATTTCTTCCAAATTAGGCAGACCGTGACTCAAGTTCTAAAGATGCCGCAAAAGTTATATTGGGACTGAATGATGGGAAATTGCCTTCTGGAATTAAAGAAGAATTACTACCGACCGGTTCTTAACTTTACCAGATGATTAAGGCGGATTATGATGTATATTGTGATGCTTCAAGCCATGGTTTGGGATGTGTCTTGAATGCAGAATAGAAAAGTCATTGCTTATGCTTCTCGACAACTCAGGGTTCATGAAGTGAATTACCTGACTCATGATCTTGAGTTAGCAGCTGTAGTACATGCCTTGAAAACTTGGAGACATTATCTTATTGGAGTTCATTGCCGAAATTACACCGATCATAAGAGCTTGAGGTGCATTTTTACTCAGAAGGAATTGAACATGAGGCATAGAAGATGGTTAGAGTTGGTGAATGATTATGATGCTGAGTTGATTTATCACGAGGGAAAAGCAAATGTTGTGGCAGATGCTTTGAGTAGGAAGACTAGTCATTCATTAAATGCTCTAGGTACTTTACCCGATGAACTAGTAAACGAATTTCAGAAGCTTCAGATACAGTTCGTTGGGAAAGGATTTGATTATCTTGGTGCTTTGACCGCGGAACCTGATTTTTATCGAGAGATTCGTACTTGTTTACCGGAGGATGCTACTTTTATCGCCATTCGATCAAAAATATTACTTGGGCAAGCTAAGGATTGTGTGGTGGATAATGATGGCTACCTTCGTTACCATGGTAGAATGTTTGTTCCGAGAAGTGCCGAGTTGAGAAAGAGAATACTTGATGAAGCTCACCGTTCTCCTTATTCTATTCATCCGGGTGGCGACAAAATGTATAAAGATTTGAGACCGCAATTCTGGTGGCCTAGGATGAAGATTGAAGTAAAGGAGTATGTTAGTAGATGTCTTACTTGTCAGAAGGTGAAGATCGAACATCAAAGACCCGGAGGTTTATTGCAGCCTTTGGAGATTCCTCTGTGGAAATGGGAGTCTATTTCTATGGACTTCGTGATGGCGTTACCTAAAACGTCTAGGGGAATGAATGCCATCTGGGTTATTGTAGACCGTCTAACCAAGTGTGCCAGATTCGTGCCTATTAAAGAAACTTGGAGTATAGATGTCTTAGCCCGTGCTTATGTGGATGAGATAGTGCGCTACCATGGAGTACCTAAAAGTATAGTTTCCGATCGTGATCCGAGATTCTGTTCCCGATTCTGGACAGCTTTGCAAGAAGCCATGGCTAGTAAATTGTTGATGAGCACAGCATTTCATGCCGCTACTGATGGTCAAACTGAGAGAACGATCCAAACTTTGGAAGATCTTCTTCGGGCTTGTGCTTTAGACTTTCACACTTCTTGGGAGAAATGTTTGCCTTTGGTGGAATTTCTATAACAACAGGTATCAGCTTCTATCAGATGTCACCATACGAGGCTTTATCGGTAGGAAGTGCAGTAGTCCGGTTGTTGGGATCAAGTGCAGATGATCATTATGGGAGTCCCGACATAGTTACTGAAACGATTGATCAAGTTCAAGTTATTCGTGAACGAATGAAAGCCGCTCAAGATAGACAGAAATCCTATGCCGATGTTCGTCGACGACCGCTTGAATTTGATGTTGAAGACCGTGTATTCCTTAAAGTGTCACCAATGAAAGGAGTGAAACGGTTTGGAGTGAAAGGAAAGTTGAGTCCTAAATATATTGGACCATTTCGTGTGCTTAAAAGAGTTGGTCCTGTTGCTTATCGTCTGGAATTACCTCCGAACTTGAGTAAAGTTCATGATGTATTCCATGTTTCTCAGTTGAAGAAGTATATCAGTGATCCGATTCATATTATTCAAGAAGAAGTGTTGGACTTGGAACCTAATTTGGCTTTGGAAGAAAGGCCGATTCGTATACTTGAAAGGGCTAACAAACAACTCCGAAACAAGGTGGTGCCTTTAGTTCGTATCCTTTGGCGTTGTGGAAACGTCGAATCAGAAACTTGGGAACCCAAGGCTAAAATGTTAGCTAGATATCCCGAGCTCTTTGCTTGAGGTAAATTTCCTTTTTCTTTCCTCTTTCTATTCGATTTAACCGTTCGAAGATTCCGTTCCTTTTATCGATATTCATGACTGCTGACGAGAACCTGCCGTTCCGTAGATAAGATCCTATATTGTATTACAATTATATTTTAACAGATTTGAAATAGACCTACATATATGTTACGTTCCTTCTTCTAAGTTTCGAGGACGAAACTTTTTA
>JAIUZE010075435.1:0-30957 GCA_022085475.1 Heliosperma pusillum
AAATGTGGGAGCTCAAGTTCTCTTGCATTGTCAGCAAGAGCAAAATCCTTTGCAAAGAGAACACCTTACCGCTCTCGATGATACTGCACTCGCACACGTCAATGAGTTGCTTCAACATTTATCTCTACCGTCTCCGGACCGTGACATAGCAGTTGCTGTTTCAACCGAGTTATTAACTCGGGCAACCTTATCTTATATGGATTTACCTCTCTTGCTCGATCTATAGGACAGCTGCTCAACTTTATCATTTTTGTAATTAAATGTAATCTATAGGCAGCATCTTTTGTATCAAGGCAAACTTTTGTATAATTATCTAGTTGTCTTTTTACATTTTGGATCTTGTACAACATTTGTATAATTATCTAGTAATGAAAGTCTCTTTTCCTTATTTTGGATCTTGTACAACATTTGTGTTATTATCTAGTTCTCATGATTGCCACCATATTTGTGAATCTGAGACCTAAGATGTGGAATCTAAGACCTTATATGTGAATCTCAAGACTTTGTTTTGGAATATCAGATCTAATTTGTTTGAATCTCAGAATTATAGTGAATTTTTCTGAGGCCTTTTTTTTTGTGAAATCTGACTTGAGACATATCATGTGAATCTCAGACTTTGTTTTGTGAATATCAGATCTTAATTTGTGAATCTCAGACCTTAATATGTGAATCTGAGACTTTGTTTTGTGAATCTGAGACCTTATCATGTGAATCTCAGACTTTGTTTTGTAAATATCAGATCTTAATTTGTGAATATCAGACCTTAATTTGTGAATCTGAGACCTTATTTTGTGAATATCAGACCTAATATGAAGAGATCAACACCAGCTACCTCTACTAGTGAAGTATGTGAACCAACTAAAAAGAAAAGAAACTATAAAGAGCGATTGCCGGTGTTGAGGACCCGGATGTCTCCAGCTGGACTTTACCACTTTCTTCACAATGAGGATAGTCCGCTATCAGAGAAACAAATTCAAGCTATCCAAGAAATGGGATTTGGTTCTCTATTGCTTCTTCAAATAAAGAAAGTTCCGGGAAGCTTGGCATATTGGCTAGTTTCGAATTATGACCCGATTAAAGGATGCTTGTTGGACGGGAAGCTTCCGATTTTAGAGGAAGATATATATCTTTCCCTGGGATTACCAATGGGTCCAAATTTGTCATTGAAGCGTCTAATGGAGATAAGTGCCCTGTTTATCTGTCTGTTTTGGAGAAGTTCAAAAGCCAATTCGGCAATGATTCCATTGATGTCAAAGACATTCTGGCCAAGCTCCCTACACAAAAAGAAGGCGGAGATGATTTCAAGCGCAATTTCATCATTTACATTTTCTCTGCTCTTTTAGGGGGTGTTGTAGGTAATCAGGCCAATTTGAAACTTCTTAAAAGTCTTGCAAACACCGACTTGATCTCTGATTTCAACTGGTGCAACTTCATCAAAAGGAAGTTGGCTGACCAAGTTCAGTCTTGGCAAAAGGAAGAGTTTGAGACCAAACAGTTGAAAGAAAACTGGTTTGGTGGCCCAATTATGGCCTTGGTTTTTGTTTATCTAGACCGGTGTGTCTTCAAATCACGCCTTGTTAGTCGCCAGTTTCCGACACTCTCCACCTGGACAACAGAAGCTATATTGAAGAGAATTACTGATGAACTGAACGACAAAAATTCTAAGACGAGAACTTTTGGCAGGGGTTCTGTTGAGCCTCCACTTGTAATGAGTCAGCATATGCCACATGCACCTTCTTTGCTTCTTAAAATTGACTTTCGGCAGACTTCCAAAAGTCTTGGTGCTCCTTCTTCTGAACATCAATCTGTGAAGCAATCTGAACAACAACAACCTGAGCAACAACAATCTGAACATGCTGAAACTGCTGCTCCTGCTGTATCTAGCAATTTAGGCAGTGCTAGTGAGTTTGTTGATAAATTTGCGGAATCCGCAAAGGTCTTGGCTCAAGCCTTTTTGCAGTACAAAAGTCTTGCTAGCCAAGCTCCCAGCAAGCTACATTCCTCACCAACAGTTGATAAACTAGTTGCAGCTGCGGATGGTATGGCAGAAGGTTTTAGGTTATCCCAACAAGAAAAGTGTGGGAATGAGGATAATGGGAAGACTGTGGAGGAGAAGGAGATTGTGGATAATGAGGAGCATGAGCAGAACGAGGAGAATATTTTGTCTTGTGATGTTGTGAATACGGAGAGAATTACTGGGTGGTCTGAGGCTGATTTGTTGGCGGCACTGGAGATTATGGATGAAGCCTTCCAACCAATACAGCCACATCATTCACCACCAAAACCAGAATGCCCATCCTTTAGGCTCCTACCACTTGATGACCAACTTTTATCTCAACCCGAAGAATTTTTATCTCAACCTCAACCTCAAGCTCAACCTGAAACCGAACCTCAACGTCAACCTGAAACTGAACCTCAACCTGAACCTTCCACGTCTTATGGTGGAGCTGATCAACCTGAATCTGATCAAGCCGAACCTGAACCTGACCATTCTGAGCCCACAGTGGAAGTAGATCTAGTTGATATAACACAAACTCCAGCTGTTTACACTCGTCGAGGGGTTCGTGTGAAGACAGCTCGTAACAAGAGGCCTACAGTTCCAGCAGAAGTCTATCGATCTCCGTATCTCCAAAGAAACACTAATATTCTCAAGGATTTTACTCAAGCGGAGAAGAATGTATTGGATTTCATCCTTGTGGAATCACTTGATGAAAGGTATTTATCTTATCATAAGTGGTTAAAAATTACATTTTCCTGATTTTTTTCCTTATTTGGTACATCTCAAACGTTATTTTGTGAATGTCAGACCTTGTTATATGAATCTTAGATGTTGTTATGTGAATCTTGGACCTGATTTAGTGAAACTGTTAGGTGTTTTTGGTGAAACCTGAACTTGCTGCTTAATTTGTGAATCCTGGAGCTTGTTTTGTGAAACTGGATGGTGATTTTGTGAAACTTACTTAAAATGTGTGTGTGACCTATGCTTCCAGGGAGATTCTTTTTAAAAGTGAAACCCAGACATTGACAAGGAGGCAATTGAAGAGTTTGGTTGAAGGTGATCAAGTATCTCCCTATGTGATAAATGTGTGGTGTGAAATCCTAAACAGTGGTGAGAGCTTGAGATCACGGGATTCTGCTTGTCGATTATTTGTGCCACATTCCACTGACAGTGTTAGTGTTTGTCTTACTACCCCTTCTCTATAACCCCATTTTACATGGAGTTCAGTTATAACCATTACTCACACATGATGCTATTTTTGTTCCAGTGTCTGGACAATGTTGATGTTGCTGCAGCGCAATTAGTAACTCTTTTATTTGGTTTTATTATCTGTTCTTACGTTTATTTTTAAAATATAGATGAGAAGGTGGACTTATCTTTTTAATTCAGTGCATTTTTTCTTCTGTCTTTCAGATTTTGACTCCAATCATCGCTCCCTCATGCCCACCATTCTTGTTTTGTTTTGATCTAAGACCAGAATCTTGCAAATGCCAAATCATCCATCCCATGAAAGACATATCTGTTGATTACACTCCTTTTTATAAACCCACGGTACGTCTCTTGTATCCACTTTGGGACTGCGTTCTGAGTCTATGACCTTTGTAATTTCTCTCACTAATTACTCTTTTGTTCATACAGCAAGACAGGCTCATCAACCTTCTTCAATCAAAGTTGCCATCAGTGACAGGCCTTACCTCGATGGCAATGCCTGAAGTGTTTGTCCCAAAATCAATTCTGAAATGCAATCAAATTGATAATGGCCTCTATTTGATGAACATATTGGAGAATTACAAAGGGAACAAAACTAATTCTCTAATAACCGTAAATACTGTAAGTTTTCTTTTCAACATCTAATTTAATTTTTATACATTTGCACCAACTTTAATATTCCACAGTTTTTTTGAAACCTTTGGTTTTTTTTTTTGCATTAATAGGAAGCTCAGCTCAGGCGCTTTGCATTGAGGGTGTGCCATCAAATTGCTACATGTTCTGGGAACCTATCCAAAGAAATAGTCGAAAAAGATGCACTAGAATTGAGTTTCTCTTTGGGACTACCTTTCACTGACAAGGAATTGGTGACTTGTGTTGGGAGAAGAACAAAGGCAATTGCACAGTAATGTCATACTTTTTCTTTGATTTTTTTTTAAAAAATTTTTTGAGAGATATATGTACTAATTGCATTTGTTCAATAATTAAGTGAGGTTCTGGTGTCCACTCCGTGGATGGAGGTCACTAGAGGTGCGTTGCAGAGCCTTACATCGCGTGGGCTTATTATGGATCAGGTAAATATTATGCATGTTTCCTTATTTGGTGAATCTCAGACCTTATTTTGTGAATCCTAGATCTTAGTTTGTGAAACTAAGTTGATTTCGTGAAACTGGATGATTCACTCGATGTCTCTTTTTCCTAACACAATTTTATTTTGTAGATCATTAATATTGTTGGGATTAAGCGCACAGTGGGTAGATCAAATGTGCTTTACTTGCCAACAACAGTATATGTGAGCGTCAAATCCTTTAGACGTTGATATTCAAGTATTTTGCATTCTTAAATTTGTTTCGAAAAAATTGTACAAATTGCATTTTTGTGAGATGCAGGTTGTTGATGCAGAGACTAACCCGGAGATTTGGGGTCAATACATAAAGCCCCAATACATTCCAGCTGATGGTAGCCATATCGACATGGTCAGTTCTGCTATTCATTTTGTTATTTATTTACTGTTGTTCACAAGTATTGTTGATTGGTTTCTGATGTACATTTACTTTCTTAGGTTTTTATTCCTTTCCATAGCAAGAAGTGGAAGCATTGGTGGGCTTGTATCTGCGACTTAAAGCAGGGAAAGAATTTCATCCTTGACTCTATGCAAAGTATAAATGAGGATGAAGACAACAACCATGCCTTAGAGATTGTATGATTTTTTCCCAAAATATTTGTTTTTAATCTTTTAAAAGTATACCCCGAAAATATATTTGATCTTTTATTGCCTTTTTCTTTTCAGTTGTTCAACGTTTCGACTATTCTTGGAGAGTCTTTCAAATCTTTGCAGTACATGCACCTTAATGAAGTTGTCAATTTGGATGTTCCTCAACAAACAACAAGGTATGTCAATCTGGGTTAGAGCTTGTTTTGTGAATCTGAGACTTTGTTTTGTGAATCTCAGACCTAATTATGTGAATCTCAGACCTTATTATGTGAATCTGAGACTTTGTTTTGTGAATCTCAGACCTAATTATGTGAATCTCAGACCTTAATATGTGAATCTGAGGCTTTGTTTTGTGAATCTCAGACATTATTATGTGAATCTGAGACCTTGTTTTGTGAATCTGAGGCTTTGTTTTGTGAATCTCAGACCTAATTATGTGAATCTCAGACCTTATTATGTGAATCTGAGGCTTTGTTTTGTGAATCTCAGACATTATTATGTGAATCTGAGACCTTGTTTTGTGAATCTGAGACTTTGTTTTGTGAATCTCAGGCCTAATTATGTGAATCTCAGACCTTATTATGTGAATCAGAGGCTTTGTTTTGTGAATCTCATACCTTATTATGTGAATCTGAGACCTTATTATGTGAATCTGAGGCTTTGTTTTGTGAATCTGAGACTTTGTTTTGTGAATCTGACACTTTGTTTTGTGAATCTCAGGCCTTATTATGTGAATCTGAGAGTTTGTTTTGTGAATCTCAGACCTAATTATGTGAATCTGAGACCTTGTTTTGTGAATCTGAGACTTTGTTTTGTGAATCTGAGACTTTGTTTTGTGAATCTCAGACCTTATTATGTGAATCTGAGAGTTTGTTTTGTGAATCTAGTTATGATTGTGGAGTTTTTGTGCTGAAGTGGTTGAGTGCATTAGATGATCAAAGTTTATGGACGAAAAGTGACTATTTTGAGGTAAGTTCATTAGTATACGAAAGTGACTATTTTGAGGAGCATGAATATATTTCATTAATATACGTCACTCTTTGCAGAATTTTCCAGAATATCGAAAGTCTATAATGTTGGAACTTCTCAAATGGGATAAAAATACGAAAAGGTACACTTCGTTATATTTCATTAATATACGAAAAATGACGTGAATTCCATTACTTCATAACTTTGCTGAATATTTCGTAATTAACTTTGCTGAATATTGTACTTGTTTTTGTTTGTGTAGGTTTTCACTTATTGATAAAGCCAAGAAATGAGCCTTCAAAGCAAACGTTAATCGAAGGAATTTTTGTTGAATGCATTGTATTAAATTTTCATTGTAGTCTAATTAACATTTCCAATTAAATGTAATTAAAGTTTCCAATTTCAATATTTGAGTTTGATGACCATTACTTTGCAAGTCGCAAACCAATGTAAGAGCCATATCTATGTTCATAACAACCAAATGACAACATGGCTAACAAAATCCAATAGATTCATATGAAAACGATTGACATCAAATTCTGTTAAAATAAAATCATAATCATAATAATCGACATCAACACCGTAAACCATTGAAAATGAAGGAAAAGGATAGGATTGAGAAGTTGTCCTAGACAACCTACTGTTAATTTTAAGCAACACTCTTCTTCGTGTTCTTCGTCTTCTACCAATTCATATTAAAAGCTCTGACATTCACAAAATAAGGTCTGACATTCACAAAATAAGGTCTGACATTCACAAAATAAGGTCTGACATTCACAAAATAAGTTTCAGACCTTCTATGTTCAAATATCAAGCTCTAAGTTTCACAAAATCTTGTCGAAGTTTCCCAATATCAAGATAAGAGAAAGAGTTAATCAAAGTAAACGTAATAAAACTTGTTCTCCTTCCATCGTCATCATGCTCACATCGCCATCATTCTCTACACTCTTCTTCTTCCTCTTCTTCTTCTTCTCCTGATGTATCACCCTGTTAAACAAAGTGTCACAAAACAAGCTCTAAGATTCATATAAAAAAGTCTGACATTCACAAAATAAGCTCTGAAATTCACCAAATAAGAAAAACAGCAAAAGTTTCAGAACTTGTTCACAAATCTAGGGCTAAGTTTCACAAAATCTAGTCGAAGTTTCACAAAATCAGGAGCTAGATTCACATTTCAGAACTAAAAAAGGAGAAGTGAAACTAAAATCACATACTTGATCTTCGGGAGGAAGCTCTGCAAAAGCATTTGGACAATTCCTTTTATCATGGTGTGACATACGTTTACACTTAGCACACAACCTTTTCGGTTTTTTTGCCTTCATAATTGCCTTATTTTTACCACTCACCACTCTTTTACCACTACCCTTATTCTTAGAGACCTTAGGTGGTAGGATCTTGACTTCTTTTGGAATCTTGCAGTTCAGAAGGACCTCCAATTCCTGTTCCTTTGTCAAAGGCTTTGGGGTTGGCTCCAACTTCTTTCGGAATTCTCTAATTAGCTCAGCAAACTCACTCAGATCAGAATCTTGTTTAGTTTTTAGGATACCAAGAGTTGCATATATCTCAGACCAGACACGAGGCATTCCAAATTTCTTATTAGCAGCAGAATCATAGTTTTCCAGAAGGTTTCCGTTCGAATCATGAACAGGGTTTCTGAGTGCATCCTTTCTCCATCTACGCAAGATGTATTTCTCAGGTAATTCCTTAAACTTCGCTGAGCAAATATAGATGATGTGGCTGCATAAAATACCTTTCCTTTCAAACATTTTACATGAACAACTTACATCCAGTGTTCTCATATTATACTCAACCGCATATCTCTTTCGCTTGTTCGCGTCCTCAACCATTGAAATCTCAAAGTTAGTTACTGGATCTGGTGGGGTATATCCACAGACACTACTCGCATTTATCGAAAACTGAACCTCCTTTTGGAACTCTGGGAACACTTCATGCGTATAGACCCTCACTGCTTGGTCCTCCCATTTTGACCCGAATTTTGTTTCAGTCATTGAACTATCGCTCTGTGCTTCAAGAAGCTTTAGATTGTGCCTTTGTTGGTCCATGGCACTCTCAAATCTCATCCAAAATTCCACGAGAGTCCCATATTTATTTTCAAATCTCTTGAAGAAGCTATTCGTACTCTCTGATCTTTGTGTGGTTTTTAAAATGTTTCCCATTGCCACATTCCTGAAATAAGCGGGTATCCACTGGTCTCGTTCTGCAAACTTGTCAGTCAACCATTTATGTCCTTCTAACGAGACTCACTCATGACCTTATCCCAATTCTCTTCAAATTCCTCAGGCTCCATGTCGTCATTCCAGACAACATTGTTCAGACGGCTTAAGAACTCAGTTTCTTTGCAAATTTTGCTCCCAACCTTGTCTGTTAGTTTTTTCATAATGTGCCACATGCAAAAGCGATGTCTAGCTTTTTTGAACACGGCTGCAAAATCACAAAATCACATTATCTCATATTTTCAAGATCATTTTTTAATCTCATATTATGTCATAATGTGCCACATGCAAAAGCTATGTCTAACAAATGATGTCTCTCGATTCACCAAAAAGTATAACTAAATGATTCACCAAGTTTCACAGAACAATGTGTAATATTCACAGAAAAAGGTATGAGATTCACCAAATAAGAAAAAGAGTAAGAAGAGGTGATTTTAACCAAGTTTCACAAAAAAGGCTCTAAGATTCACTAAACAAGGTCTGAGATTCACCAAATAAGAAAAAGAGTAAGAAGAGGTCATTTTAACCAAGTTTCACAAAAAAGGCTCTAAGATTCACTAAATAAGGTCTGAGATTCACAGACAGACCTGGAACTGCAATTATTATTGCTGGGTCTTGGTCAGTGATGATGTAATGTGGTTCTTTGCCACCCATTACTTTCAAAAATTGCTGAAACGCCCAAATAAATGCTCCATCGTCCTCATGGTCTAAAAGAGCACATCCAAAAGTTACCGATTTCTTATGATGGTCAATGCCAGTGAAAGGCGTGAATTTCATGTTGTATTTGTTTGTTCCATATGTAGGATCAAATGAAAATGCATCACCTAACAATGCGTAAGATCTCTTGGACACCGCATCTGTCCAAAAAATCCTTGTCAAAGAACCGTCAGTATCCGTTTCATAAGCAAATTCCAACCCTTTCGTTTCTTTAAGGGTTTCCAAACGTGATATGAACATTTGTCTATCCTTACAGTTAAGGAGACACTTCACATTCCGTTGAAAATTCTTGAATTGCCTAAGGGAAGCTCCCACATTTTCAAAAGCCTCTGCTTGCTCCTTGCATAAGTTGTATGTTAAACTAGGCCCAAGATTCACTCTCGAATTCTGGATAATCAACTGCTTATGATATGCTTCCAATTTATTTATATTTTCTGCAAGTTTCTCGAATTCCCTATCTTTCACCGGAGTCAGTGGGTGATTGTGACCCTCGTAGAATAGTTGAATCTTGTACATGCCTTTTTCGAACATGAATTTGATCATCGCTTCACACCCTCACCTTTTAATCTTGGTTATCCTGGTACCTGTTCGCCTATTAGAACTCTCAGCCTCATCTCCACCTCCACCCTTTTTCGCGCCGGTTTTAGCAGTTGATTTTGTCTTCGTTTGTGCACCAGCTTGGGGAGGACGTCTTTTCCTCTTATTAAAACCTTCACGATGGCAAACCATGACTGTTGTTCGAATAATACCATCATGAAACCTCTTAGTTGAAGACAGCCTTCCTTCAAACCCACAAGCAATAGCATAAATTTTGTAGAACATAATAGCTGACTCTAAGTCCACAAATGTTTTGCCAATCACCGGTGTAAACTTCTCTTCAATCCTACTTATCCATTGCTCACTACCACACGGTGTGTAAGTTACCAAAGTAGTAGGCGTGGAAATAGTTGGCATTGTAGGGGTTGTTGAGACAACAGTAGAAACCTCACCATCCTGACCAGAACCAACATTAGAGCAAAGATCTTCACCACAACCGACACGAGGCGTCACACCACAACTGACCATAATTAGAGCGTTGGAGTTGACATTGGAATCAACACCTAAGGAGATAAAAGGTTCAACAAAATCAGATTAACAAGAACTCAAACAAGCTGTATAATTCACAAAACGAGGCCTACAAGATTCACAAAATAATAGACACAGCAAGTTTCAAGTTTCATAATATTATCTTTTACTTTCACAAAACAAGTTCTAAGTTTCACAAAAAAATCTCTTAGATTCACAAACAATAGAATAGAGCAGAGAAGATGATTTTAACCACTTAGCTAGTAGTCAGTTTTATAATATTATCTTCTAGGTTCACAAAACAAGCTCTAAGTTTCACAAAACAATGTCTAAGTTTCACTGAACAAGGACTGTGATTCACAAAATAAGGAAACGAGCAAAGTACATGATCTTATTAGTTTCGATCAAGTTTCAGAGTATTAACTTTTATATATATTCACAGATGAAGCTTCAATATTCACTAAACAAGGACTCAGATTCACAAACTTAACATATGAATTCATAAAACACAATCTATGATTCATAAAACATTAATTAGCATAAAAAAAAAATACCTGTTTCAACCGTTGTATTATCAGCAACTGTTGCGATATCTACAATCTCCATAGCAATTACAGCTGCAAATAGACGAAAATAATGTAATAAGTAAATCGCGAGCCTTTTATCATCAAGGAAATATCAATCGATCGTTATATCATCGATTTATGATCGATTTAGGATTGAATTAACAAACCTATATTATTATGCTCTGGAAATTAACTGGAAATTACCTGGAAATCTTCGTCTTTGATTGATTGATGGAATGATCAATTAACTAGATGAATGATCAAAAATAAAATTATGCAATTGATTGATGGAAATCTTCGTCTTTGATCAAAAATTTGAATGAATGATCGATTGAATTACCTAAATTTATGCAATTGATTGAATGATGCAATTAACAAACTTATATGATTGATTGAGTTACCTAAATTTATGCATGAAGATATCAATCTGTGATATTATGAAGATTTTATGAAGATTTTATGAAGATATATTTTTTGTTAGTTTTTTTAGAGAGAGAGAGGTTAAGTGTTTTGGGCTTTTTATTTTTTTAGAGAGAGAAATGATTTTGGGTCAAATGAAAAGTTAGGAATGACCCCAACAATTTTTCAGCCCAATGCATATTAGAAATTAGGTGTCAGTCCAACAAAGTCTGAGAGTCACATGATAAGGTCTCAGATTCACAAAACAAAGTCTCAGATTCACATATTAAGGTCTGAGATTCACAAAACAAACAAAGTCCAAGTTTAATGAATGAATTTGGTGAGGCTAGCCGCCTCGCCATAATTAGCTGCCTCACCGGATCCGGTCTCTATATATATATATATATATATATATATATAGATAGGTTCTTATGAGTCCACCAATTTTTGTGAGTCCATGAGTCCTCATCTTGGCCATTGGATGAGGGAGATGAATGGATGAGATTGTAGAGACAAAAGCACACTTAACACTAATCAATTACCTATGCACTAATTAATTAACTTTCTCTCTCTAGCCTTTAGTTAATCACTTTTGAGCACTTTTAAGTATCTGAGATTTATGAGTGTAACTTCAGCCCCTATTTGTGTAACTTCAAACTAAAATGTGATTTCGACTACATAAATTTGAATTTATGAAACTTCAAGACAAGTTTATGTGATTTTAGCCTTTTTATGAGTATAACTTCAGTCATTACGAGTTTAACTTCAACCTATATTTATGTAACTTCAAACAAAAATGTGATTTCGACTACATAAATTTGAATTTATGAAACTTCAAGACAAGTTTATGTGATTTTAGCCTTTTTATGAGTGTAACTTCAGTCATTACGAGTGTAACTTCAACCTATATTTATGTAACTTCAAACTAAAATGTGATTTCGACTACATAAATTTGAATTTATGAAATTTCAAGTCAAATTTATGTGATTTTAACCTTTTTATGAGTGTAACTTCAGTCATTACGAGTGTAACTTCAACCTATATTTATGTAACTTCAAACTAAAATGGGATTTCGACTACATAAATTTGAATTTTTGAAAATTTAAGACAAGTTTATGTGATTTTAGCCTTTTTATGAGTGTAACTTCAGTCATTACGACTTACGAGTGTAACTTCAACCCTTATTTGTGTAATTTCAAACTAAAATGTGAGTTCGACTATAAAAATATTTATTTATGTAACTTTAAGATAGGTTTATATGATTTTAGACTTTTTATGAGCGTAATTTCAGTCCTTACGAGCGTAACTTCAACCCTTATTTGAGTAACTTCAACTCAAAATGTGATATCGACTATATAGATTTGAATTTTGGTAACTTTAAGCCAAGTTTATATGATTTTAACATTTCTATAAGCGTAACTTCAGTCTTTACGAGTGTTACTTTAACCCTTATATGTGAAACTTTAATTTTAAGACATATATGTATAACTTTAAGACATATTTAGGTAATTTTAGTCATTTTTTAGGTAACTGATGTATACTACATGTGAAAATGTGATTGAATATTTTAATTTGAATTCATGTAACTTTAAGAATAACTTTCGTCCCTTAAAAGTGTCATTTTAAGCCTAGAAAGAGTAACTTTAGTCCTTAAAAGTGTCATTTCAAGCATAGAAAGAGTAACTTTAGTCCTTAAAAGTGTCATTTCAAGCATAGAAAGAGTAACTCTAGATATATCTAGTCAAAAAAATATGTAACTTCAGTTACTAAAAGTGTAACTTCAGTCATTATATGTGAAACTTCAGTAAAACAACACCACTAACCACAAAAAAATATGTATAACTTCAGTACAAAAATGTGTAACTTCAGTCATTAAATATGTAACTTCAGTCATTATATAAAAACGAGATCTAAAAAATAAAACATAGATTCAAAAGAAAAAAGAAAAATTAACATCAACACACAAAAAAACAAGATCCAATTTTAAAAAAAGTGTGTTACTTTAATCAGATCTGAAAAAAAGAGACGATATAATAATGTGTGTTACTTTAATAATATCAACAAGTGTAACCTTTAAGGTTATTTTGTGTTACTTTAATATATAATATGTGTTTCTTTAATAGACGATATATGTAACTTTAATAAATCAAGCGTGTAACTTTAATAGAAATTTGTGTTACTTTAATATACAATATGTGTGACTTTAATACACAATATGTGATACTTTATTAGATGAACTTTGACACATTTTTTCAGATCTGAAAATAAAAAGGAAAAACAAAAAAATAAACAAAACATATATTTTTATAAATAAAACAACAATAACAATATCTGAAGGAAAAAAGAAGGAAAAAAACATAAAAAAAAACATGGGAGGAAAACATAAACCACAGGCATTCTCATCCTTTGACCTCGACACCACCGCCACTCTCTAACCCCCACCACCACCGCCATCCTCCTTTGACCCCGACACCAGTTCCCCGACACCCACAACCACCACCAGACGGAGGGGAGGAGAGGAGGAGAGAACATGAAAACAGAGGAGAGAAGGACGGAGGTGGCCGGAGGAGAAGATAAGGAGAAGAGGCGAGGACGGAGGAGATAAGAAGAAGGGAAGGCCGGCCGTGGCCGGAGATGGCCGGTTGTGGCCCAGAGGTGGCCGGCGGTGGCACACAGTGAGGAAGAAGAGAGGATGGCGGCGGCATGGGTAAGGCGGCAGGAGGAGTATTTGTGTCGGTGTTGATGTTGGTGGTGGTTTGGTTGTGGTAGTTGGGTGAAATGGAAGATGAGTTATTATTTTGAGATTTTGAATTTATGAGGGTTTTAGAGAGAGATAGAGGATAGATATTGTGTGAGATGAGAGAGAAGTAGTTGGAAGAAAAAGCTTATATATTGAATTAGGTTAGATTAGTGATTAATTAGTGAAAAGTAGAGAGATAGTGATATTAATGACCATTTAGGAGTATCAATCTCAACCATCCATCTCCCTCATCCAATGGTCACAAAGAGGACTCATGGACTCACTCTTTTGAGATGGACTCTCTTGATCCTTTCTCTCTCTCTCTCTCTATATATATAGATAGGTTCTTGTGAATCCACCCTTTTTTTTGAGTCCATGAGTCCTCATCCTAGCCATTGGATGAGGGAGATGGATGGATGAGATTGTAGAGACAAAAGCACACTTAACACTAATCAATTACCTATGCACTAATTAATTAACTTTCTCTCTCTAGCCTTTAGTTAATCACTTTTGAGTTTCTGAGATTTATGAGTGTAACTTCAGCCACTTTTTGTGTAACTTCAAACTAAAGTGTGATTTCGACTATATAAATTTGAATTTATGAAACTTCAAGACAAGTTTATGTGATTTTAGACTTTTTATGAGTGTAACTTCAGTCATTATGAGTGTAACTCCAACCGTTATTTAAGTAACTTCAAACTAAAATGTGATTTCGACTATATAAATTTGAATTTATGAAACTTCAAGACAAGTTTATGTGATTTTAGACTTTTTATGTGTGTAACTTCAGTCATTATAAGTGTAACTCCAACCGTTATTTATGTAACTTCAAACTAAAATGTAATTTCGACTATAGAAATTTGAATTTATGAAACTTCAAGACAAGTTTATATGATTTTAGCCTTTCATTACGAGTGTTATTTCAACCATTATTTTTGTAACTTCAAACTAAAATTTGATTTCGAATATATAAATTTGAATTTATATAACTTTAAGACAAATTTATGTGATTTTAACATTTTTATGAGTGTAACTTTAGTCATTACGGGTGAAACTTCAAACATTATTTGTATAATTTCAAGCTAAAATATGATTTTTACTATATAAATTTAAATTTTTCTAACTTTAAGACAAATTTATGTGAGTTTACCCTTTTTATAAGTGTAACTTCAGTCATTACGAGTGTAACTTCAAGCCTTATATGTGTAACTTTAACCCAAAATACGATTAAATTTTAGCATTTTTATGAGTGTAACATTTTTCTTTATTAGTGAAACTTCAATTATTATTTGTGTAACTTTAGTCATTTATAGTGTAACTTTATGCATTAGTCTTTTCTAGTGTGACTTCAGTCCAAACTAGTCTAATTTCAGTCCAAATCTATGTAACTTCAGTCCAAATCTTTGTAACTTCAGTTCAAACCCATGTAACTTCAATTATATAACTCTTAATTGTGTAACTTTAGTCTAAAATAGTGTAACTTTAGATCTAGAAATAAAAACATCATAAAAAAAAAATAAAAAATGAAATCTAAAATAAATAAATAAAAACATAACAAATTAAAAAAAAAAAAAACATAAAACATATAAAAAAATGTGTAACTTCAACAAAAAAACTGTGTAACTTCAGTCATTATATGGGTAACTTCAGTCACTAAAAGGGTAACTTCAGTCACTAAAAGTGTAACTTCAGTTAGTAAAAGTGTAACTTCAGTTACTAAAAGTGTAACTTCAGTCATTTTATGTGAAATTTCAGTCATTATATGTGAAACTTCAGTGAAACAATACCACTAACCACAAAATAATGTGTGTTACTTTAATAATATCAACAAGTGTAACGTTAAGGTCATTTTGTGTTACTTTAATAGAGAATTTGTGTTACTTTAATATACAATATATGTGACTTTAATAGAAAATTTGTGTTACTTTAATATACAATATGTGTGACTTTAATAGATAATATGGGATATTTTAATAAACGTCATTAAAGTTTGACCCACTTTTTTCAGATCTAAAAAAAAACAAAGAAAAATAAACAAATAAACAAAACAAAAGGAAGGTGGATTTGAAAACGAAAAAACGAAAAAACGAAAAAACGAAAAATATGTGTGACTTTAATAGATAATATGTTACTTTTTCAGATCTAAAAAAACAAAAAAACCATAATAAGTAGATTTGAAAAAAGAAAGAAAAAAATAATAACAAACATAAATGACCAGATTTCATAGAAAGAAAGAAAGAAAAATAGAAACAATAAATAACCAAATCTAATAAAAAAAAAAGGAAGGTGGAGGTGGGGGAGATGCGGCAGCCTCACCAAGCCCGCCCCGACACCCCCTACACTGGCCGCATCCCAGAACACCACCAACCACCCCCACATGACCCACGAACCCAGATCTGAAAGGAGGGAGGCAAAGAGAAATGAGGGAGGCGGCAGGCAGCAGCAGGCGGAGGAAGCAAAGGGAGAGGCGACGGAGGAGAGGCGGAGGCGGAGGAAGCAAAGGGAGAAGCGGCAGACGGCCGTGTGGTTCCAGATCTGAAAAAAACGAAAGAGAAGGGAGTGGGTTATGAGGTGGCAGCGGCGGGAGTACAATGTGAAGGATGGTGTGCGGGTGTCGGGGTGTTGGCGGGAGTACAGTTTGGAGGGTGGTGGTGGTCAGAAGGAGGCGCGGTGGAGGAGGGGACGCGTGGAGGAATAAGGAGGTGGCGGTGGGAGTGAGAGGCGAGGGAAAGAATAGAGAGGCGTTCGGGTGGGTGGTGTCGGGTGGTTGGGTGGGTGGTGTCGGGTGGTTGGGTGGTGTTGTATGAAAAATGGAGGATGAGTGAATTATTGATGTTTTTGATTTATTTGGGTTTTAGAGAGAGGAGAGGAGGAATTTTATGTGAGATGAGAAAGAAGTTATTGTGAGGAAAAATGTTTTATATTGAATTAGGGTAGATTAGTGATTAATTAGTGAAAAGTAGAGAGATAGTGGTATTAATGACCATTTAGAAGTATCAATCTCAACCATCCATCTCCCTCATCCAATGGTCACAAATAGGACTCATGGACTCACTCTTTTGGGATGGACTCTCTTGATTCTTTCTCTTTCTCTCTCTTTCTCTCTCTCTCTCTCTCTCTCTCTCTATATATATATATATATATATATATATATATATATATATATATATATATATATATATATATATGTAGAGAGAGAGAGAGAGAGAGAGAGAAAGGATCATGTAAGTCCTCTTAGAAAAGGTGAGTCCATAAGTCCTCTTATAGGCCCTTGGATCTTGGAGATGGATGGCTGAGATTGAAGCTCTCAAAAATGGATTAGTGGGCTAATTTTTCACTCTCTCTCATCTTTATTAATTAACCACTAATCCTATCTTAATTCAATATATAAGACTTTCCACTCAACCACTTCTCTGTCATCCCACATAATTTCATTTCTCCATCTCTCTCTAAAACCCAAAAAAATCAAAACCCAAAAAAATCAAAACCCAAACAATTCAAAACCCAAAAAATTCAAAAACCCAAAAAATTCATAAACATTCATCACCTTCTTTCATCTCCCACCTCCGGCCACCATCTCCGGCCACCACCGGCCGCCGGCCACCACCGGCCGCCGGCCACCACCGACCGCCGGCCACCGGCACCGGCCACCACCGACCGCCGGCCACCGGCACCGGCCACCACCGGCCGCCGGCCAAAAAAAAAAAAAAATTTTTTTTTTTTTTCAAATCTTTTTTTTTCCGCTTTGTCTCCACCGCACATGTTCCTCACCGTGCCTCCTTCTCGCCGCCCTCTCCTGCCGCCTCTTCTCTTCTTCTTCTTCTTTTCTCTTTTCTTTTTTTTCTTTTTTCAGATATGCACCATTCTTTTTAGATCTTGTTTTTTTCTTTTTTTTCTTATCTCTTCTTTCATGTCGTCTCTTCACCACCCTTTTTTTTTTTTTGAATCTATGTTTTTATTTTTTAGATCTCGTTTTTATATTTCAAATTTTTTATGTTTGTTACTTTTTTGTGGTTAGTAGTGTTGTTTTACTGAAGTTTCACATAAAATGACTGAAGTTACACTTTTATGAACTGAACTTACAAATGACTGAAGTTACACATTTTTTTTAATGAAGTTTCACATAAAATGACTGAAGTTTCACATAAAATGACTGAAGTTACACTTTTATTAACTGAAGTTTCACCTATAATAACTGAAGTTTCACATATTGTAACTGAAGTTTCACATATAGTAACTGAAGTTTCACATATAGTAGCTGAAGTTTCACTTTTAGTAGCTGAAGTTTCACTTTTAGTAACTGAAATTTTATGTTTTTATTTTTTAGATCTCATTATGATTTTGCTTAAGTTACACTATTATGTTTTGATTTTAGTAGGATTGTCTTAAAGTTATTCTCCTTTCTTCTCCTTTCTTTTCTTTTTTTCTTTCCCAGATCCGGTTTCCTCCGTCGTCGGCCTCCTTTGGCCTTGTTGTTCTGATTTTTTTTTTTTTTTCATTTCTTTCTCAAAGATCTATTATTTATTTCTTTTTTTTTCTCTTTTTTTTTTTCAGATATTGTTTTGTATATTTGTTTTGTTTATTTTTTCTTTTCTTTTTTATTTTCAGATCTGAAAAAGTGTGTCAAACTTCATCTATTAAAGTATCACATATTGTCTATTAAAGTTACACATATTGTAAATTAAAGTAACACAGATTCTCTATTAAAGTTACACACCTTATTTATTAAAGTCACATATATGGTCTATTAAAGTAACACAATTTATTTATTAAAATAACATAAAATGACCTTAAAGTTTACACTTGTTGATAGTATTAAAATAACACACATTATTTAGATCGTTTTTTTCCAGATCTGATTAAAGTAACATGTATTTTAAAAATTAGATCTCGTTTTTTTTTGTGTTTGATGTTATTTTTTGTTTTTTTTTTATATTTAGAATTAATGTTTTTATTTTATATCTTGTTTTTATATTTCAAAATTTTTATGTTTGTTTCTTTTTCAGATCTCAAAAATCACCATTTTTTTGTGGTTAGTGTTGTTGTTTCACTGAAGTTTCACCTATAATGACTGAAGTTTCACCTATAGTAACCGAAGTTTCACATATTGTAACTGAAGTTTCACATATAGTAACTGAAGTTTCACATATAGTAGCTGAGGTTTCACTTTTAGTAGCTGAAGTTTCACTTTTAGTAACTGAAGTTTTTATGTTTTTATTTTTTAGATCTCATTATGATTTTGCTTAAGTAACACTATTATGTTTTGATTTTAGTATGATTGATGGTGTATTTGGACTGAAATTACACTATTTTGTATTGAAGTTACATTATTTTGGACTGAAGTTACACTATTTTGGACTGAACTTACACTAGTAATGACTAAAGATAACATGTCTTAAAATTTCATTATTAAAAATTGAAGTTACACTTTTAAGGACTGAAGTTACACTTTTAGGGACTGAAGTTACACTATTAAGATACATAAGTTATACTATTAACAGACTGAAGTTATGCTTGAAGTTGTACAATTAAGAACTGAAGTTATACTAGTAAGGACTAAAGTTACCAAAATATGCCTTAAAGTTAAATCAACTTAAATTAAAATTTTCAAATGACTAAAGTTACATAAACATGTCTTAAAGTTACATACTTATGTCTTAAAATTAAAGTTACACATATACGGTTTGAAGTTACGCTTATAAAGACTAGAGTTACACTCATAAAAAGGTTCAAATCATATAAATTGTCTTAAGTTACAAAAATTCAAATTTGTACCGTCGAAATCATATTTTAGCTTGAAGTTACACAAATAATGGTTGAAGTTACCATCAGAAAAGGCTAAAATCACATAAAAATGTCTTAAAGTTACATAAATTCAAATTCATATAGTCGAAATCACATTTTAGCTTGAAGTTACACAAATAATGGTTGAAGTTACACTCAGAAAAAGGCTAAAATCACATAAACTTGTTTTCAATTTTCATAAATTCTAATTTATGTCGTCGAAATCACATTTTAGTTTGAAGTTACAAAAATATTGGTTGAAGTTACACTCGTAGTGACTGAAGTTACACTCATAAAAAGGTTAAAATCACATAAACTTGTCTTGAAGTTTCAAAAATTCAAATTTATGTAGTCGAAATCACATTTTAGTTTGAAGTTATATAAATAATGGTTGAAGTGACACTCGTAATGTCTGAAGTTACACTCATAAAAAGTCTAAAATCACATAAACTTGTCTTGAAGTTTCATAAATTCAAATTTATATAGTCGAAATCACATTTTAGTTTGAAGTTTCACAAATATGGGCTGAAGTTACCCTCACAAATCTCAGAAATTCAAAAGTGCTCAAAAGTGATTAACTAAAGGCTAGAGAGAGAAAGTTAATTAATTAGTGCATAGGTAAATAATTAGTGTTAAGTGTGCTTTTGTCTCTACAATCTCATCCATTCATCTCCCTCATCCAATGGCCAAGATGAGGACTCATGGACTCACAAAAATTGGTGGACTCATAAGAACCTATATATATATACACTGAGGACTCATGGACTCACAAAAATTGGTGGACTCATAAGAACCTATATATATATATATATATATATATATATATATATATATATATTTTAAAATAAAAATTAATAAAATCGGGTGGGGGATGGATGACGGGTGAACTTTCTTCATCGAATCCATCACCCATCCGCCATCCGTTTCATCCATCATCCATCTGTCATCCATTTAAGTCGGGTTTTCATCCGTCTTTTAATATCAGGTGGATCGGATTTTGTTGGGTGCGGGTGAAATTGCCATGAGCTTGGGCCTGGTCGGCCGTCCTTCTTGATGACATGCTATCATAAAATTCCTTAAGTGGTTTTATATCAAGCAATGTATTGTTCTCGTCTTTTTTTCATCAAAACAATTCGCAGGATGCCCGACTCCTTTCAATCCCAAGGAAATTAAGCTCCTCGGGCATAACCTGATCTTTCGATGAATTCCAGCATTATCTCTCCGTCCTATCATGCTCGTCCAAATAAAGAGACATACATGTGGTAATTGGAGGATCTAGTCGAAAGTGTCCCGTTTAGAAAGGCTTAGAAGCCTCTTACCCGACAGCCATGTTCCTCTCATGAACAGTCGACATCTTATAACCCGATGATCAATCCGCCACAAGTGGGATCCAAGTGGCATTCGACTTAAGGCTTGAAACGAATCAAATTAAGTTCTAATAGAGATGTCACTAAGTTTTGTGGAAACTTGGAACCATGTGAGTCAAATTTACACCTTTCATCGAAAAACACAAAACAAATCGATATTGAGTAATTAAAGCTTAATGACTTGTTCCCTAAATAAGTCAAATTGAATGACTCTCGCGACAAATTTGAATAGGGCATCGGAAAACTAATAGATTTAGTGTAAGGGGTGAGGGTACGTGTTAGAAAGCCCTTTAATCGGACATGTACCCCACCCGTTTCAATAACGGCCTTTACTTGGACAAGTGTTGGATTTCAAACAAGGTCGTAACTACTCGATTATGAAATGCAAAGATTGTTTTAAAACCCTAACATGTGAAGTTATGACTATATCATTTAATGCATGATTTACTACTTGTCAAAGTGGTTTAACATGTGAGTTTATTGATTGTAGTAAAAAAAATGCAAAGATGGCTTAGGAAGAAATGGGAGTCGTTGGGAGACTAATTATTACAACCCGAGCATTCTTGCCATAAATCCGCTCAAAAAAAAAATAATAAAAGTCGATTTATATACTATTGATCTAAAACAATAACCCAACTTTGTCTATGCATAAAGATCATTCTTTAAACACAATATGCATTAAACTACGACATAAAAAAAACTTGCCACATGGAGAAAACACATGATTTACGTGATTCGATAATTGATCTTGATTTTTCTCGTTGACGACATTTTCTTCATTGATTTGAATAGAATCTTGGTACGACAAATAAGACATATGTTGTTATAAATCGAGTCATAGTATTTACACTATGCGATTTACTATGTAACACATGTAATATTACTCAATTATTCTAACATCTCAAAATAAGGGTTTTACTAAAGGTTTTGACTCATATGAATAAGAAAATTACCCTTATTGGAACTCGACTACAATATGTAAATAAAAAAACGACAATAATAATAAACAATAAATAACGAGAATAAACATTAAAAACGACATAAATAAAATATTATGTTAGCTTGATTAATTATGTTAGATGATTTACAACGTCAATTTTACTACAAAGATTTACATCATCGAGTGTTAGAAGATAGGTGATAGGCACGCATGTCATAATAACGAGAAAAGGTTAGGAGAGATGAATATTCATTAATTTATACAAGATACAATTGTTCATTATTTAGAAATTAAATTATTTTGCGTAATGTGTCTAGTGATGTTAAATCAACTAAATAATTGTCATGAAATTATATGAAGTAATGTTAAATAAAGTTATAATTTAATTCTAACTCGGTTTTGATCAAATACTCCTTTCTTTTCCAATCATAAAATATCATTGTTATATTAATCATATGGTTTAGTTGAATTTAGTTAATCAAATTAGTTAAGCAATTTACAAAAGAGTATTAAAAAAATTAAATGAAAAACGAAGAAAAAAAAAGGTACGATAATAAAAAAAATGAAATAACTAACAAATTAGATTAATTAGGTGGCCCACGGTGATTCTCCTTTCTTCCACCATGGTTTTTGGTCTGGTTTTTAGCATCTCTCTTTTCATCGGCCCATGACACAGATTGTGTGAAAAAGCAAAATATGTCATTGCTTTATCTAGCATATTTATTTGATGGGTTTCAAGGTCGAAACGTTATACGTACTCTCGTATGGATTCTTCCTTGCCTTGCTCGATCTGCATCAACTATATGGTTTCGTTTCCCTTGCGCGTATTCTCGACATAGTGGGACGAGAATTTCTCTTTGAGGGTCAGGTAGCATTCCATCGACCCTTGAGGAAGGTTGCGGAACCATTGCTGAGCTAGGCCGATGAGTGTCGTCAAGCAGATCCTATACAACACGACGTTTGAAGCTTGGTGGGTTCTCATATGGCATTCGAATAATCCATGGTGGCCTTTGGGATTGGACGAGCCATTGAAGGTGATGCCTAAGTTTTTGGATTTTTCCATGGAGCACGCCATGATCCCCTTCGTGAATGACGTTACCGTTGGCATACGAGCGTTTGAGGCTGCGTTAGTGATTGACTTTGATGAAGTCTATGTGCCTTTGCTCGAGTGTCTATAAGGGATTCTATCAAGTTTGTACTTGGGTTGTTGAGGGGTGTATTTTCACCATTCAAAGTATTGAAAAGGTCCTTGGCGCTTTGACATGTTTTCGGATAGCATATTCCTCATGATGTCTAGCATTCAGATATTTATTTAGGTGAGAGTCCTTCGTGGATTTTTCCCCCCCTTCGCCACTGTTGACGGTGAAGTGATAACTTTCATTGAGTTCTTTCCCCGACCATTGGCCGACCTATGTCATTGCGTTATTGCATTTGACGATGTCATACTAACATTTGACATCGATGACCAAAGAAGGGGTTTCTAATTGACGTGGTTTTGATGTTGGTGTTGGAGTCAAATATCTTAGAAGTTTTGGTGGATTTTGTGTTTGAGGGACTTTTTTGTTATATTTTCATAAACAGTACCAATTATTTCGGGTATACATGCCCGAAATGTCTACTTTAAATACACACGAGACTTTAAGTATTGATTACACTAAGTTGGGTCCGAACACCTTATCACTTATTTCGGCCGACTAGGTTTCGCGTGAGGAGTTACCTTGAGACAACAAATTGTAGTGCGAGAAAACGCTTAAAGGTAAGAGATTTGACTGGATATTGAATGCCTTCCATGATGAACATGGTTGCCCTATATATAGGGGAAAATGGTGTGGACTAAGGATGCTTACATAGGCATCGTGCATAGAAACTATCCATGCATTCATGTTGATGGCAAGGCGCCGAGATTTGGCATCGAGAGTGGGTGACAAGGGCTTGCCTCTGTCGAGGGCGAGGGCGTAGAACTGGCCTCTGACAAGGATGATCATGACGAAGGGCCATGTTGGCCGAGAATTGGTCTGTGTCGAGGATCTCGTTACGCGTTATTGCCACTGGGCTAGTCCTCTACGAAACTTAGCGCCGAGCATGCCTTTGCCGAGTCCCGGTATGTTCCATGTCTTAGGTGATATGGGTTCATGCTTTGGACTTTGTAGGTAGTGGAGTGGCCTTTCGCTATGGGCCTTACATGGAGTTTGGGCTTGAATTTGCGTGCCCCCTATCAATAATAAATAATTACAACTACATCTAACAACTCAACAGAGCATAACGTCAATAAGTGGCGTGAGGTCTGTCGTGCCTGTTCTTATTGCCATTCTTCAGATCCGCTAGTTAAATATAACTTTATTTTTTAATTAATTGATTAAACTAAATTTTAGAAATCTATGTTATTATTTGATACTATTGAAAACGAGGTATTGAAGATTGATTTAAAAAAATAAATGAACTAAAGGAGTTGAAATTAAAAGAAAATGATCGATTTAAAAGAATTGAAAAGAATGATGGAGTCACGTAATTGGAGCATCTAATATTGACTATTAGAGACCTAAGATCAAAATCAAAAGAATAAAGTGAAATTTGAAAAATAAATTATATATCGATTATTAGTGATCTAAAGTAAAAATTAGGGCAGTTTTTTTCACACACGTGTTACAATTTTACCCTTATCATTTTTTTTCATCTCTGTCACTCGCTCATTTAATTTTACCTACCCTTTCCCGTCACTTCATTTCACCACCAACGATCGTCCCTCTGGCAAACGTACCATCCGATCGTAAATACTTGTCCCTCAGATTCCTCCTTCTCCAGCTACCCTTGCTCTGATATATTATAACAATGAGGTACTAAGAATGAACTTGTACTGATTTTAGGGGGCGTTTGGTTCACAAGGTCGGAATGGATTGGAATGGATTGAAATACCATGGTGGATTGGATTTATAGCCCCATACTACCTAATTATTGTTTGGTTCACTCTTGAATGGTATGGAGGGGGAATGGATTTAGAAACTTGAGTGGAAAGGTGGGTATGAGATTCCAAGGGGTTGTGGTGGATTTAGAATCTATCAGGACTCTAACTCCATTCCAAAACACCCCAACCAAACACTAGAATGACTCAAATCCATTCCATTCCATTTCAACACCCCTAACCAAACACCCCCTTAGTGTTTATATGTTTATAACGATCTATTATTGACATTATACATGTAATAGTAGTCCATGGCTAAAATGACAAGAAAACATGATATAATGTCATTTCGCCTTATTTTTACGCTCTTATTTACCCTTTTAGCTTGCCTTTGGCGCTCCCTGTGAGCGTATTTCTATGTTTTGTCTTCCTCTAGCAATTTTCTTGCTTTTATCTTGGTTTTGCATGTAAACCGTCACTTGAGGCGGATTCGACCTAATTTAATTTGGTTGACCAAGAAGATGATAATCCACACGGAAGGCCCACGGCATAGCCTAGACGGTCCTACATATGTTAGGGAGCCCTACTTGATGTGCCAAAGCCATTCCGAGTCAAAGCAGGCCAAAACGAGAAGGATTATTGAAGTCACTAGTGTGAGAAATAGAGGAAAGGCACGTCGTGGGCATGACATAGACCTCACGGTCGTGAAAGACATCACAAAGGCGAAGCTTCTCTAGCTAGGCACGTCACGGGCGTGATAAGGCCGTCACGGGCGTGACAATGAACTCACGAGCGTGAACTAGCTCATAACATTGAACAAGCTTATGCCAGACAATTCAGGACCATGACTTCCCTTGTCGCGGGCATGACTGGCTTGTCACGGTCATGACTAGCCTTGTTGCGGGCATGATTAACTTGTCACGGTCGTGACTTGCCTTGTCATGGTCGTGACTTGCCTTGTCACTGTCGTCTTCCAAAGCCCGTCTCTCCTCTTTTGTAAACCTATATATACCCCCTCTTATGTAATTAGAGGGCACAAAACCGTAGACTTAGATTAGTTAGATTAGATTAGATTAATCCTTTTTCAAATTCCTTCTTAATTAGATATAGATTTAGTCTTGTAATCGGATTTCTTGTTTTTATTTGTGAAGATTGGTGACAAAGTATTCTCCTTTATTCAATATTTCCTCTTTATTTATGTTAATCTCATTCCTTAATTAGTTGGTAACTTTCTTAATCCCTTTTATACTCTTGTTATATTTACTTTAATTCACTACTTGCGTGTTTTAGTTTATTATGTTTTGTCTTAATTTATCATCTTATTCCTCCACATTTTTATATGTTAAGAAGTGAGTGGTGATTAGTCTAGGATTAGTAGGGGATAATGGGCTTTAATGAGGGTTAATCTTTGTTTGTCGGGTTGATTTGTTAATTAATTGTCTTTCTTCAAACTTATGCATATCACATGTTTAATGAAATGCTTGCTTGACAAACTTGCATGATTCATGTTTGTTATACATTATGTTTTAACTTGTGTATAGTTGGTATATCGACCTAGTGTACGTGAGAGCTAGGTTGGTTCGGAATATGGGAGGGATTGTAAGATCGAGAGTCTCAATCCACCGCGCCCAAGTTTGACTACCCATTGACTATTAACCTAAGTCACTAGAACCCAAGTTACCCATAGGAACCCACCGATACTAGAAATTCAATTATTGCTTGTTATTTGCATCTTATTGTGTTTATTTGAATATCCTCAACTTGCTTTAATTTTCTTTACTTATTGTTCATTAGACTTAGACCAGACTCAAACCGCTTTAATTGTGACTTTATGTAGACTTAAGGCTTGTTTATGTGACCATTTAGCATCTCCCATCCTGTGGACCGACACCTTACTTCCCTAGCTACTAGCTTAGGTTGTTGGGTTTATAAGTATTTATTTTGATTTGGGAGTGACGATTTTGCCCTCATCAATTTTGGCGTCGTTGCCGGGGACGGTGTTGTATGCTTTTGGTTACTTAATTACTTGTCTTGTGTTTATGCTTTTAACTTCAGGGACCTTGGTTCCCTGAGACTTGTTTATTTGTTCTTTAATGTCTACATTCACTTTTTGTCAAAACGAAAATGAGTCATTCGACATTTATCTTATTCGATTTAACAATTATAAGACCAATGTTTGGCATCATGGTGATACTCTTTCTACTTGGGAAGCACGTTATATTCCTTATAATGGCACGAACCTTAAAACCCGCAATTTGGCATTCCACTTCAGTGGTGGTAGGATCTTTGAAATGAATTGTGAGGAATTTTGGGTTTTTGTTGAGTACATGGGCATCTATTGTTTCAAGGAAGTAATGAATGACATATTTGAAAGTTGTATGAAGAGTATGTTGGAATAGGAAAAAACCACACTTCAAAAGGTGATTGAGGAGAACTATAGTGAGGATGAAACTTGTGAGAATGAGTATCTCCTTATACCAATGAGCTTCCTTCTTATTCGTGGACCAAATTTGCCCTTCCTTGGGAAGATGGAGTGATAGAGAATGATAGTGACGATGATGATGAGTATATGCTTAATTGTGAAGAGAGTGTTTTGACTCCTTCATCTCCTCTTTCTTGTGTGACAATAAGTCTTTTTTCCATTGAGTTTGATTCTATAGGGTTAATTGAGGATGGTAATGGGGAGGCTTTGAGTGATATCTCCCTATTTAATGATGCCTTTTCTAGGAAAGATGACTATTCAAATCTTGTTGAAACTATGCTTGAGTCTTCTGATCAAATTTCTTTGATAATGGACCTATTTGGGATGAGCATGTTGATGATCCTTGGGAAGCCCAGGTGGATGCTATCGAAACCGCCTTAAATGGTAGTGGAAGTAGTTATCTTGAGTTTTGTGAGTTTGGCCTTTCTGAGGGTGAGTTGGATGCGATAGAGGCCACATTTATAGATGAGATAGCCAAGAGTAAAGAGGAAAGTCATGTTGAGGCCACTTTAAAAACTGTGAACTTAGCCTTTCTTCCTCTCCTTTTCTACCCACCTCCTTGCCTACAATCACCCCTTACTCAAACTTATGATTCATTTGAGGGTTTAGACTTGCCCTACCCACCCTCTTGGAAAAGTAGAATGATGTTGTTAAAGGGTGGAAATATGAAAAAGATTATGGAAAAATTGAATTTGACAAGTCTTTATGGTCACTTACTTGGGTGCTTTCCAATGTTATATGCGGACCTAAGATACGGACCTAAGGACCTAAGGACTTAGACCATCGCCAGGATACCATGGGAGTGGGTTTTAGTTGTGTCCTAAGATACCGGTTGCAAACCCGGGAGGGAGGTAATCGGGACTACTTGTATTGACCGCGAACCCGAGAGGGAGGCGGGAGATACCTTGGGGCATTTTCCTCTTAAACCAATTGCTTGACAACTAGTTAAAGAGACCTATGAATGTGAAAGAAATTTGTTGGTGGTGTAATCGTGCCTTAGGCCCTTCTTATTGTTTAAACCTTTATTTTTATTACTTGTTTAATTAACTTAGTAGATTTAGTTAGTTTTTAGTTTAGTTGTTTAGCTTAATTTTTACCAACTTCTTGATTTGCGTAGCTAGCTTGTAATTTAAGACGAGCTTGTATTCAATCCTTGACCTCCTTGTGGATTGACCTCTACTACCGCTACTAGATTAGTTAGTTGAGTTATTTTGTTTTGACCGGGGTAGGGCGTCAAAAATCCCGCGTCACTGTGTTAAACTGTGGTTAATAGATTAGAACCTGTTTAACTCCTCTAGCTCAGTCTGTGCTTAGTCTGTGACTGTCTTTGTTGTGTTTTTAAGTCCCAAGACCCTAATCCTGTGTTCAACTGTGGATTTAGGCCTTAAACTTGTTAAACTATCTAGTTGTATTCTTGTGTTAAGTTGTGGCAGTCAGTCATATAGTTATATCCTTGTTTACTTCATGTTTGTTTCAATCTGTCTCAAACAACCTCCATTACTATCAGTCTGAATGTTCATTTTCAGGAGAAATAGCAACTCACTTCTATAATTCTTGAAACTATAAACAATCCTTCCTAACACACTTCAGATCAATCCCACAAAGTTACATAATTTAACTCAATCATTTACTATTTTTAAAGACAGTCTGAACTCAGGTTGCATTATTGCATTACCCTGTGAGTTTACGCTGCATATTTGTATTACTTACTTCGTATAATTTAAATTTGACAAATCTTAATGAACGTAGTGATATTTACTTCTAATTTAAATTTGGAACTCTTAGTAGTCAAAGTGACTTTTTATGCGGTATTAACTGTTCACATTAATACTGGGGCTTTAAATATGGTAGTAAATTTTTGGGAAGGCTATGTGGTTTCTTTCGTTTGATTGCCTTGGGAGTATTATTTATATTTATTTACTAATAATAATGGTTAATTTGCGGAAGAATACTCTAACAACTAGTGCGTATGATATGCTAATGGATCATTATTTTCTTTATGCGGCTGAGTAAAATTTTATTTGTAAATAGTGGGTTTGATTTTCCATACTTTCGCAAGTACGTATCACAATGATTGTAATGTTGTTTGCATGAATTTACACTCCGAATTATGAAGTACGATACTCATGGTCCAATGATTTCTATTCAATTCTCGTATGTTTCATAGACATATAATTATTTTTAAGAACATGCGGGTTAATTTTGTATGTTTATAATATGAGTATCATATTTATCAGTATGCTTACTTAATTTTATGGGCATTAACTATTTTATTAATTGTAATAAAAATCTAACGTGAAATAATTGAGGTTATTACGAATTGTCTACAATTTTGTTTCTTTTGATATTCCTATGTCATATAGAAACGACGAGTTATTGTTTTATATGATATTGGACTTGAAATTCTATATATTCGGTCAACCGTTTTTAAAAAGGGACGCATCAAATAATTTTGGCCATGTAGTTGCAAAATATGTATTTTATGAAAATGAACAGATAGGTCTACATAATGACTTTGACTAGAAGTTCATAGTTTTAAATGTATATAATAATTTAACAACATCTCATCAATACAATATATCATATTGTATAAGTGTAAGTGGCTAAAAGTCCACATGTAATTGGTAGTGGCCAGAAGTCCACATCTATGTGTTTATTAATCGCAATTGCGTTTAAGGCGATATTTGTTAAGGGAAAAATTATTTTTGTATTGATTTTTTGTTTACCTAAAGTTAAACAAAAATTGATAAAATTTTATTAAAAAATGAATAATCTCTTTTAAGTTTTAGCTGGCTAAATCCGTTCCCTAAAGTGAGTGTGACATCTTATAAAGACTCTACCTTTAGTAGAGATCGATGACAAAGCATAAGAATTAGCCTAATATTATGGCCTTAATTGCTAATGAAAAGTCACGTGAGACTCATATATGCTAAACGTTTGATATGAGTAAGGAAAAAAATTTGATGTACGAGTTGATTAGTAGTCATACTATGGCCTAAAATTCATAATTTTTACAGATACTGACACTATGATAAGAACTTCATAGTTCATACTCCCTCCTAGTCGGTCATTTCTTCCCTCTTTCCTTATTGGGTAAGTCGGGTTTTCTTCCCTCTTTCCCTTTTTGGATGTGGAATTGTGTGTTTTGTGTGGTCTAAATTCATTTGTATGTGGGCTATTGTGTTTTGTGTGATCCAAATTCATTTCCTTAATTTTTGTGTAAAAGGGAAAGAGGAAGAAATGAGTGACTAGGAGGGAGTATTGTTTATAGACTTCGAAATTGTGACGTGTTGTGACACCCTCAAATTTGCGGAAAGAAAAAAATAATTTAACTAAATAAAATATGAGAATACATAACGAAGGTGTCATAAATAAAAAGGTTCATTACAAAACGGAAATAATATTATACAAAAGAAATATACAAGACGGGAGACATATCTCCCGTAATCAATACTGAAATAAAAGGAGTGTATAATAATATACAATCCTACGAACCGATATAGGTTCCACGGTTAAATACGTTTCGCTCGCTAGCCTCGTCAATTTACCATTTTGGCCTCACAAACCTGCCACCGCATTAAATATAAACACGGAAGCCACAGTCAGTGGGGAGTAACTCCGAGTTCTCCCAGCCACGAAATGTCGAGTTTAATAAAACATGAATAACATAAAAGAGATGTATATGGAAAATACAAAACCTTAACCTATATGATATGCTTTTCATGTAATGAAACAATTAACTAACATATAACCTAGCATATGAAAGCTATCATGTGAATCCGATAATAAACTATAACACGAGGTAGGGAAGCGGGTATGCTAGCTCAGAGGTTACCATTAACATGGCCATGATACACTCAAACCCTAATCAAC
>JAIUZE010075435.1:30977-145094 GCA_022085475.1 Heliosperma pusillum
AAATCCCCGACCCGAGTCCCGCGACAGGTCATCAGTCAAAACGGGGCTGACTAGATCTTAGTTTGACCAAACCCGTTTGGTCAAACCGGCTAGAAACAGAGTCTTAGTCATCTCGGCTTGAACAAGAATCATCATATTCAATTCATGTTATTTATTCCAACTTCTAACATGTGAATAATTAAAATCATACAAAAACCCGCTTGACTTAAGGATATCAAATTAAACTACGGTCTCGTATTATAATTTCTAACATGTGAGAAATAATAATTTTATGAAAAACCTTTTTAATTAAATATTTGACTTATTAACATTTCCCACTTGCTAAATATTACAAAACACGATAAAATGGCAATAACTCAAAAACCGTCACAAGACCAAGGAAGGGACCCACGGCCTGATTTGGGCCGGACAATACATGGGCCTGGACTGGGCCCATGGACTGATTTGGGCTAATTTGGGCTGATTTGATCGACTTTACTAAAAACCGTTTCTTAATATTTCCCGCATGCTTAACATATTTAAAACCCGTCAAAACAACAACAAAACAAACAAGTATCGACACAAGACCCAAGGACCATACCCGGACCAAATCCAGACCGGGCTGGACCGGCCTGAACCGGCCTGAAACGGGCCTGGACCGGCCGGTTTGGGCTGGTTTTTCCAGCCATTTCCCACGGTTCAAACACCCACAATTCCAAATTAATTCTAACATGTTTTTAATTAACAACATCCATTTTTAACAACCAATTTAACAACCATCCATACAAAATCATCATTATGAACAAATCATAAAAATATGTCAAGAACACTAACATATTAAAAATACCATACAACATGAAAATCATAACCACTTATCATGTTACTAGTAAAAATCCATAAATCATCATAATAACATGAACAAAAACGAAAGATGACAAAAACCAAACAAAAGAAACAAAAGCTATGTAACATTAAATCGTCGAGTAACTCGGAATCGTTACCTTAGCTAGCAAAAATCAATTAGCACCAAAATAAGAAGTATAAACTAAGAAACCCGTCTTCTAATCTTCCCCTAATATATACGAGTCACCAAACTCGTCTTCAAAATCTTCCCCTATAAGAAATGACAAGAAAAACATTATTAGAATTAAAACTTGATTTTCCATAATTAAAGTGTTGAAAACGAGTTTGACGGAATTGAAAATAAACCGTACTTGAAGATGGAGAGCGAAGAGGAGATTCTAGAAATATAAGTTAGGACGGATTTAATTAAGAAATGAAGGTTTTATGATGATTTTGCTCAAGAACGACGAAGAACGGATGAGAACGACGAAGAACGAATGAAGAACGATGAAGAACGATAAATTAGATCTTAATTTGATTTATTGTAAAATGAAAAGTTGTTAGTGAGTAAAGTGGGGTGTGTGAGCCGTGTAGTTATAGAAGAAATAATGAGTCGGGTTTTGAAATTGTTATTACGAAATAGACTCGGGTTTAATAATTATATTACGGTAATTAATTAGATATTAAGTTAATTAAATCAATTATCAAGATATTATGTTATTGTAATCAAAAGAAATGAAAATATCAAGGCCTAAGAGAGGGTGAGAGTGCCGTGTGAATTGGTGATAGTCGGGTCTGTTTTGTAAACGTTTTGCGTAATTTCCGTTGACGGATCGATAAAGTAACAAATATCTTAGATACTATTATTAGATTAATCAAAATAATGAAAATATCCAAAAGTGAGTGGAAAAAGATGACATGGGCGTGTGACTCATGCCAAAGTCGAGTTTCGGGTTTGTTTCGGGATTTACGATGACTCGGGAATAGTTAAATGATGCTCGGGTTTAAACCGTAAAACCTTATTATAAATTCCGAATAAATTTAAAATAATTTTATTAAATTATCATAAATTCTAATAAATCTAAATAAAAATAAATTAAAAATATTTTTTTAAATAAAATTTCGGTCTTCAAAATTACAAGGCGAGTCGGGAAAGTCAACGAAAGTCAAAGACGACTTAAAAGTCAAGAAAAGTCAAAGATGACTAAAAACGGGATTTTCATGAAATCTCTCAGAAATTCCAAATACGAACTCGGAATTTTAAAATACGACTCGAAACAATAAATTCTATTTTAAAAACTTAACCTCGCTGGAAAGTATCCTTAAGAAATTTTACTAGAAAAATTGGGTACTTTTCGGGTTGTTACACGTGTGGTTCACATAGTTTATAAATTCTCACATTTCTTTTAGTGAGTATTATTTGAGTATCAATATTAATAATGATCACTAGAATTTGTTGAATACACCGTACCATCTCCCCTGAAGGGACGAGTGAATTATTACTTCAGTTGAACTTAGATTATTCAAAGAATCAGTTATGGTTTGTATTCCTAGAAGGAATTTTGATGTATGATTTCTGTTCTTACTTCTAGAAAGAGCAATGTATTTTATTCCCAGAAAGAATATTGCGGCATATGTTTAGTCTTGCCTATATAAATTAGACAACAATTAGACTCTTATGTCACATTTATTGTTTATCTGGCAAGAAACAAAAGATATATTTTGAATTCATATCCGAAATGTAGCTAACAAGAAGTTTAGCATTGAAATTATAGTCAACTAGAAATTTGGCACGTGATATGACATTGCTAATAACCAGAAGTTTAGCATGTTCAATTGTCAACTAGAACGTGGCGTGTGATAAATTATACTATCTAGACACGACCAAGCACTTATGTAAGTTGCCATGATTTTTGGGCAAACTAAGAAAGTTAACATTAAATGGTTAAGATGTGACAGCTTAGGCCATCCGGGTTCTTATAAATTACACCCGTTTTGAAAACCTGAAATTTATCTTAAAGAAAATATAAGTGCTGAAATTCTCTCGTGTAGAAAAATTATTAGAGGGAAGACACTGCATTGAGATTGAGTATATATGATACCGGAGATCTAAACACTACTTGATATTGAATAAAGAACGTAAGTGTTCATGTATGGATTGACACTATACTGTGTGACTTGTAGCCACATATTGATTCTGGAGTAGTTGTTGTGATTAAAAATCACATTTTGATATTAATGTAATAACTGATCTCTTAAATTGGGCATTGTGATTCAGCACATCAAAACCCAACTGCATTATATGTTACTTCCCGAAATATTTTGTTATTGTACAAAATTGCCCATATAATTTATCATCGATGATATGAGAAATTGATGTTTAAAAGGAGAAATGTACATTACTCCTATGTGGATAACTTCTTGTAGGAGCCTCTTATGAATGATCATGAATTGTTAATACTTGATCAATTGAGTTCTTGAGAACTCATGATGATATATATAAACCTCTACGATACGATTGGAAGATATCGTGATTATTATCTCCAAAGTGGACGATTCAAACTCCTGTAGAGTTTACCTGAATCATCATCATCTCAACCTGAAGTTTGAGTATATGAGATTTATAAATGAATGAATTTCTTGCCGAATTTTTGAAAACATTATATTGTCTAGAAGTACCGTAATAGATGGAGAATAATGTACTGAAAGTCTATAATGAGGATGTCAATTCATACAATAAGATGATTTGGCAAGAAAGATCAATTATTTATTCTTAATAATCGGATTGATTCTGCCGAAGTGAATGATTTGAAGAATGCTACATTATTTTTCCTTCGACTAGGTTTTTTTTTATCCCAAATGGTTTCTCCTGGCAAGGTTTTGACGAGGTAACATTATAAGCACATTATTACGCTATTATCATTATCAATGATGATTATTGAGATAAAATTTCTAATTGACATATAATGTTATGTCATCTAATAATGAGAAGAATGAAATTATTTTCTATCAGTATTATGGAAACATTTGTTTGAAATGAAGATCCAGTGGCCGGTCATTATGAATGCCTACATTGAGATTGTGAGTTCTAAATAAATATGAAGATCAAAATTATCAAGGAGTTGAAGATATCAAGTTTATCAACAGCGATGGATTATATCCAACGATCGAGAAGTAGTTACATCAACGATCGAGAAGTTATATCAAAGCAGGAATTATTCCAAGATATATCGAGTTATGTAATGATCAGGGGGAGTAGCACGTGTTGTACTCTTTTTCCTTATCCATGGTTTTGTCCCACTAGGTTTTCCATGGAAAGGTTTTAACGAGACAACTTATTATGCGTGTTTGAAGACTAATATACTCTTTTCCTTTATAGTGTTTTTCCTATAGTGTTTTTATAGTAAGGTTTTTTACAAGGCATGTTCTTCAGGACTGGACATCCAAGGGGGAGTGTTATGAAATATATGGATGTTCATAAGTCACATGTATTATACTATTATGGATGTCCATAATGTAGGAATATTCTAGACTCACCTCTTTACCTTCTTATTGTATTCCTACATAGTCATGTATATATACTCTTGTATGCTACTGAGAAAAACACAACTCTCTACCATTATCTTTCCTACATATTTTTACATACAAGACTTATTTGGTTATGTTTACGAAAATTTATGGTGGGGAAGTTAATGAAAATTGGTATATGAAAAAGTAAATTTCGTATGTGAAAAGTAATTGCGAAAAACTAAACTAAAAGAAATAAAGATTTAAACTTTATAAAATTATGCTAAGGAAATAAAAGATGGAATATTCAACCTTTATACAAAATAAACCCTTGGATTTCGGAAAACCCTTTGACGGAGCATAATACAACCTTCATACAAAATAATATTTTTTGCACTTATCGTTTGGAAAACACATAACATATATTTCGATCTATATTTCGTTAGTGAATAATTTAAGAATACAAATAACATAACATAAATCATTAATATTAAGTTGACCTAAGGTGCTTATTTAAGATAGATCTTCAAAAGGTTTATGATACTATTGGATGGGATTTTCTAGAGAAAATGCTAATAGCTCAAAATTTCCATAGTTAATTCAGAGCCTGGATTATGCAATGTTTAACAATTGCCAGTTACTCCCTAAATCTCAATAGAGACATGTTTTGATTCTTCATGGGTCAGAGAGCTCTAAGACAAGGGGACCCCTTGCCCCCTCTTCTCTTTACTATCTGCATGGATTACCTTTCATGACTACTGGCCAAAATTTTTAACATAAGGATTTAAAGTACCACCCCCTATGGATAGTCACGCATTTGATGTTTATAGATGATTTATTACTTTTTATTTTGTAAAGGAGATGCTTAGTCTATTATAATCATACTCATGACATTCTATAATTTCTCAAAATCTTTTGGTCTAAAGACGAGTAAAGGAAAGTCAAATGCATACTTTAATGGAGTTAAGGAAATCAAAAAGCTGAAACTATGCAGATGTGAGGGTTTGATGAAGGTACTCCCATTTCAAGTATTTTGGAATACCAATCAAAACCACCATACTGACTTCTAAGGATTGTAGTCCACTCATTTAGAAAATTGTGAGTAAAATTAGAGGCATTGGAGCATGAAAACTTTGCTATGCTGAAAGATTAATACGTACTAGTTAAGGTTGTACTCAAGACATTCCATAATTATTGGGCTTCTGTGCTTATAATGCCTAAATAGGTCAAAACAAGAATTGAGACAATATCTAGGAACTACATATGTGATGGAGGTGTGAAATACTTGAGTACGCCTTTTGTGTTATAGGAAAAAGTCTGCAAACTATGGAATAAGGCTGTAGTGGGCAAGCTAGTATGGTGGATTGCTGCTAATTATGACTATTTAAGGGTCAAATGGGTATATCACACTTACCTCAAAGGCAAAGCATGACAATTATACTGATATACTAATGATACCATCTGGTAATGGAGGGATATTTTTTAAATCAAAGCCATCTTTGTCGAGGTTTATCAATAAGAGATTTGGACAGAGTAAAAAGGCCAAGAGTATTCAATTGTTAAAAGGTATGAATACCTAAGAAGGCAGGGTGGCTTGGTCTAATATCGTCTGAAATAAATGGATCATACCCAAACATGACATAATAGCATAGATTTATCACCAAAACAGTTTGAACCCTAATAAAATGTTGCACAGAGTGAGGATAAGTTTAGAAGATACATGCTGCAGTTGTAAGAATGGTATTGAGATTACTAACCACTTATTGTTCACTTGTGAATATAACAAATCATTAAGAACATAAGCAAATGGCTCATGATTGATTGACCCCTTAATAATGTTCTGGACTGGAGGATAAATAGAAGTGATTCAAAATTAAACAGGGTTTGATTAACGCAACTATGAATGCTTGCATGTACCATATTTAAATACAAAGGAATTTTAGCGAATTTAAACTCGATATCATCAGATTAGACAAACTTACTCAAATAATCACAGGAGAAATGTGTATTCGAGTCTTTGATGATAAAATGTCCAAGAATGGAGATAACGATTGTCGATGGCTTAATCGACTAATCAGATGAGGAGCTTGAAGCTTTGTTTGGATTGGAAGCGATAGGGTTTTTTTAGGAGAGATTGTAAGATTATTCTATGAGTTGTTGTCTCAAGATAGTGTGGTAAGAGAGATAGGGTTTTCTATCTCTTTTTGTAAGATCCGTTTATTATTTCAGACGGTTATGGGCGTATGCATTGTCTTTTGGCTGGCGGGTCGTGCTTTATGCTGGTTCGAGTAACCCATGTATTGTTACGATATTATTCTTAATTTACAATTCATTAAAAAATTGTTATGAACACTTGATACGCTATGTCGCACACCTAATCAAAGATAAATTTCCCTTGACACAAATTAATGTAGTACGAGGGGTCGAACACAAGGAGACATGAATTGCGTTATGAAATGCTATGAATAGACTACTATCAAGGTTGGTTTAACAATTTGTCTGGTTTAATGATTAGCTAAAACGTTTGTAAAATAAATAATTAAAAGAGTCTAGGGAAGTTGGGTCACTATGAAATTCCTTTATATTCATGTTAAACTTGGAATAAATAACATTGATAATTGTTTAGGCTAAATACATCCACCTCTCCATATTAGTCTCAACCTTACTTCGCGTCCCAAAGAAATTTAGTTATGACTAGGTCATCTTACCACACATGCTTAGTCTAATCCGATTCCGTGCCTCTCGAGTTATAGAACGAATTAACAAACTTAATCGATGAATATGACCACTAAACAAAGATTAATCAAGATGATACAAACATGTATGTGGAAGAAACAATTTGATTAATTATATCAACCTAATTTAACATTTTCACATATTAGTCATGCATGTCTCCCCTAATTCATAGACAAAAGGGTATTACTCACTCATATATAAAATAGAACTAACAATGGTGTATGAAATGATAAATGTGGTAAACATGGTTAAATGAAATAGCAAAAGTTATAAAATTGCTAAATGATAACTAACACTGGTGAAATGCAAATGCTAAACTAATAAAACAATGCTAATGATAATAATACGATAATGAGGAATACAATAATGAAATGAACAAGGATTAAAATTACCGCAACAAAGGGACTTGGAACAAGAATACTAGAACCAAATGATTAAGGAAAGATTGTATTGAATTGTAACTAAATACTTGAGCAAAAGTAAGAACCAAATGTTTAACAATATTGAAACTAAATATGAAAACTAAAAGAGAAATTTGTGTGCTTAAGCTAAGGAAAATGTATGAAAAATATTGGTAAGTATGAGAGAAAGATGTGTGAAAGATGATCCCCTAATGACGGATTAAGGCTCATATTTTTAATTAAATAGGAGCATAACGTCATTCACTTAGGGGAGTCAAACCCCGATCGGGGACAGGCCACCCCGATCCGGGTCGTGGGTATCCAGATTAATTTGCTTAAAGGTCTCGAATAAATGCTTGAGGAATCCAAAGCCTTGTCTTAACTCGTCTTTAATCACCGGTTAAACACACCATTTAGCATCATAAGAATCCAAAGTTGAGCATCCTATGTTGAGTTTGCGAGCCTCCAAGTCTTGGGCTTCCTTTGTGATTTCATTTTATGCATCAACCTACTTCACAATTCTTGGGCTTCTCATTTCCATAATCATCCTATCATGACCCATCTTGCTTACACTAGCTTAGTGTTCTTGGTGTTTGCTTAAAATGATGGGAAAAAGCATTCAAGTTCTTCATTCCTACAAAACGTGACAAGATACAAGCATACACCTCGAAAACGCAATTAGCTCACAAATATATTAATTAAAGGAAAATAGTCATGTCAAATTGAGCTAAAGTAGGGAGTAAAATCATATAAAAACTAGACATATCAAGACAAAATAAAATACGCACTACCCATAGTTGATAATAAAGTGATCATAGAACTTACTAATACGTCACTAAAAGTCCTCGCAACCATCACTACCGCTAGCACGAGATGTTCGATGGTCGGGCATAGGACTACCATTACCTCTCGACCACCATTACAACAAGTTGAATGCGGTGGACAAAAGTCTCTCAACATGCTTTGTAAGAACCGAAGCTGCTCTATATCTTTTTCGAACTCTCCGCGTAAAAGAATCTATCCAGTAATGCGTGTGCAATCTGTAACATGAAAAGTTAAATGGTTAAACTAAAACAAACCATTAAAATACGCTAAAACAAAAATAACTAATCAAACGTAATCCAAAACAAGTTTACCTCAGCAGTAACGCATCATCTCGTTCTCGTAGTAATGGCGCATCAACATGCTCGGGATTGTTGATGAATGAGTGAAGGGCTCGTTTATACCAACAAGCATAGTGAATGTCCATATCACCTGGTATTGAAAGAGGAGTCTATCTCTCATAAAGGTAGACTCAGTGATAATCAAGATGGTTCCATGGATGAGTGATTTGTGTATGGGCCGAAAACTTCTAACCCTAAAGCTCATCTAAGGACAATACCACGAGCAATGGGTCCCCACACCACGTGCAATTCCATAACCCTAACTGACACAGACAATGATCCAGATGATATTCCTAAACAATGTCCATACATCAAAAGAATCCAGAGAAAAAGGTACATGGGTGTCGCTTATCCATTTTTGTCGCGATTGGCTCTCATCTAATTGAAGTTGCAGTAAGGCGTCTAATTGTTGTCGGTACTCCATAAGCATCCCCATCGACTAAAAAAGAACTAATAGATTTCCAACTCTCCGCCCAAGCCCAACTCGCCAGTAGGTTCACAGTCGAGCCATGTCTAAAAAGAGGAAAGTACTCATAGATTTAGGCATGCGCCAACGTTAAGCAGCCAACAATAAGGCCTAAGACCGCCACGTCTTATACATACCCAACTGTCGGTACATCTAAGCAGTGCATCATAATTCCAAACATTGGATCCATTACTCTCGCTATCACTCAACAAGGGGAATAACGTTAGAAAAATCATATCGCTCGACTTGTCAACAAATAGCGTTGATCCTAATAACCACGTCACAACCCCTGTACACATTTAGAAACAGGTCCTGACTTCGCCACGTCTTTCACTTCCTCTGCCTACACCCCTCCTCTATTGTATTGTTGACCTAACAAACAGGTCAATCGGATCGGGTTCGGGTCGAGTCAATTTGGGTCGGGTTTATTAAGGTCTATCATATTTTCGGGTTAGCTCGGGTTAGGTCGTGTTGTTTCGGGTTTTGGGTGTTCTTCGGGTAAGTTGATCGGGTCAGTTTTGGGTTAACGGGTCGGGTTATTTCGAGTCCAGGTCAATTTTGGATCAATAATTAAGAGGAAAAAACTACGTTTAGTATTATTAACTATTTTTAGTATAGTTTTTATATTTCACTATTTATTTTAAAGTAAATAACATTAAGCGTGCTTTTAAATTAGTCATTTCAAGTCTTTTTTGGATGCAAAGCGAAGAACTTTACCAGGGTTTGACCAATTAGAGTTATATTTTGTTTGGTCATTTTCGGGTTAGTGGTTTCGGATCGGGTCATGTCGGGTCGTCAGGTGATTTCGGGTCTCGGGTTAGCATTTTTGGGTGGGGTTGGTTTTGACATGTCTATATATAAGAGAGACTAACCAATGCCTTAACTTAGTAGGGTTCACGAAGATGTCACCAACGTACAAAAAGAGCCAATCAAGCAAGTTTACAAGAATACAATTCATAGGATTTTAGAACTCCCAGGATTTTGGAGAGCAACCAAACGTTACATTAATAAATAAATATTGCATTGGAGCATACAACACAATCTCTATGGATGGAGTTTTATTCCGCCATACACAACTTGTATATACAACATATTTGAGAAGTAGCAAGAATAACGTTATACCTATTGCAGAGTAATGGTATTATTTGGGGTTCACTTAATTTCATCACTAAAATTAGAACAAGATCTAACATTTTCCGAACTCACTTAAAAGCAAAAGTCGATTTTGTTACCTGTGAAACGCACGAGCATTAAATCTAGTTAAATCTATTTAAGTCGTCGAATGTTATAGGATGCATGATATCCGTGCACATCCTAACTAGCGAGAAATTGTGAGAGATAGATGCATTATTAGTTAGAAGGGTATTATCATATTATTTACGAATTAATGTTGTTTAATCTTAGAGTGTCTAATGAGTTAAAAAAAACTAAGTGATTTATCAAATTAGATTAACTAAATAATTTGCATAAATAATATTTAACAAAATAAAATAAACGAAACACAAAGAAAAAAATGAAAGCATGACTAAAATGATTAATAATAAAAAACATTAATCAATAAAAAAAACTACGTAAAAATTAAATTAAATTCGATCTATTAACTAAAATGCATCTAGATTGTTAATAATCGCATACCAGAAGATATCTATGAAGATAAGATCGATGTTTAATCTATATATATATACAAAAGAAATTAACGAAAAGAAATTAAAAAGGTTAGTCAAAATATATTTAATAAGTTCAACCACATCGTCAATCGTAGTGAAATGAACATGATCAAGAACGCGACTGATTAACTAGTTTTCAACTCAATCACAAGACAACATACTTTTATCGGAACACGGTATTTTAAGGTCATACTCGTTCTATTCTAATGGGTTTCGTAGTTAGTTGAGATAAGTAAAAGTTAGTAAGTTATAGGTAATAAAAAGTTAATGACGATAATTAAAACACAAGAATTAAGCGGTTAGTACAAATAATACATAAAAATTGAAAGGAATAAAAAGAAGGGAAGAAAGATGAAATTTTTATTGCACCGTCAACTACATGTATGAATTGGGACACCGTATCGAAGTCGTTAACCGTTATGTTATTCAAGTTGATTAGAGGTACGTTGTCTTAGACAATCGATTTTCGCGAAATAGAGATGCTGCGAGTGGTTGTTTTCAACGAGCGATTTAAAGGGTTAATTCTTGACGGATTTTTGAGTTGTTGGATGTTCTAGAATCGTGGGAGTATGATGTTTCTGTATTTGCAACGATTAGGAAGCAGTGGTGATCGGAGGTGGTATTAAAAGAGGCTCCAAGTTGGTCTGGTTCTGCAGGAAGAAGTACGAAGACATAGTACTGATGTTGCACTTTGTTTTCCGTGCGTGTTATAAGGTTCTTATTGCTCGGATTTTGGCTGTTCTTTCTAGAAGAATCTAAGGTGTTTGATTTGGCGGTTATGAGGTATACATAGAGGGGGGATAGGGTGTTTCGAAGGGTTTGAAAACCGACTGAGAATAGGAAAAAGGTAATCTTCACTTTTGGGAAAGTTGTGTACGTAGCTGTCTTTGGCACCAAATTTTGTGCTATATTGTGATCTTTTGTGAAGATGCTTTTTTGTGGGATAAAGGTGGGGATATGGAGAAGGGTTTTGCGATTTGGGTCTTGGAAAGCGGGTTGATAGGTCCTTGAATGGGGTGGGTTGAACACATGCGGTGATGTTTGGGTTGCTGTTTTGTGGGTAACTTTTGGACGAAAATGGCATGGTCTTTTGCATGGATTTGGGCTAGGGTTTCCATGGGGAAGTGAACCAATGATTGGTATGGAGTCAGGTCAAAAGTCGGATTGAAATTGTTTCAAAAATCGAACAAAAATCGAGCTTAACAAAACTTTAAAAAATCTAGTTATAGTTTCTTTTTAAATCAGTTTAAAATGAAAAAGATATCCAAAGACGGCTAAATGAAATTCCGCAATCGATTTATCAAATCGAATCCATTTGGTTTAAGATGAGTTACAAACGCATTTACAAAATTATTTGTTTTAAAGGTTATCTTTTAAAAAAACCTTTTAAATAACTAAAAACAAGCAATTTCTTTGTAAACTTATCAAATCAAAATAAAATTAATTTTATTCGCATTTATATCATAAAACAAACTCCATTGATTTGATGATATCCACTTTAATCATATATTTTGTTCTATCATCATCGGATGTTTGTTGGATTTCTATAAATATAAGTATGGACGGATACAAGTATCTACAATGGCTGAAATTTAAATATCACCCGTCATACATCCGCTACCCAAAATTCTTCTTTTGAAGAAAATATATTTATTAATATAAAACAAGATACTTAACACAATCTTATTTTGTATTTTTATATTCACAAATTCTCATATGTGACGCTCACAAGCTTGTGATGCAAGTAGGAGAGATAATTGTAAAAAAGTCATAAACTTATGACGGTCACAAGCGAGATATGATGTTTTATATTATCCAAACAAATATTTTGTCCATACCCAATAATAAATTAATCTAACTTTTACAATAGCTAAACACCAATTAGTTAGACACTATTCACCATATATTTTTATAACAAATGACGAGCTAAAAACCGGTAATTATCTTTTTTTTTTTTTTTTTTTTTTTCCGGCAGCGGTAAAGTTATAAGTAGCTTACACATAGCATAGTTGACTTTCTAAGTCAAATGCTAATACTACCTTATTGTTACAAAAACTTAAAAAAGGGGTAGGGGTACTTAAAACACGTGGTTTCTTCACAAAGCTGTTGGGGTAGCCCGTTGGGGATGCCAATTCTTTTCTTTTCTTCAATATCTGTGCTTCGGAAGAGTACCTACAACAAGACACACTCACGTCACGAGAACGTGGAAATTTACTTGAGTAAAAATAAACATTGCGTCTTGGAGATTCTTTTCTTCGACTTTGAATTCTTGTTGATTGTCTTCTAGCTATGAAAGCTTTAGTAATCTTTGACTTTAATGATGTGAATATAAAACCAGGACGCTGATGTTGATTGACACTGGTTGAATTGCATAAAGCATGGTGGTTCACAACCTCACATGATAAGCTTGAAGTAACTTTCTCTACGGCTAGATCAGACTCGGATAAATCACAGTGGCTCACAACCTCACATGATAAGCTTGAAGTAACTTTCTCTAGGGCTAGATCAGACTCGATAGGTTTGATAATGTCAGCACAAGACAGAGACATAACATCACTTTTGGAATCATCATTCTCCGTTCCAGCCCACAAACGTTTTTTCCTTTTCCTTCTTCTTTTTCTTTTCTTCCGATAAGAAGAGATTGAGCCTGTCACAGATGTCTCAGGCTCACTGTTAGCATCACTTTTGGTACCACAATCAATAGGCTTGTTAGTTGGTTGTAGGATTCAAATTTTCATGGTAGACAGATGTGACTTCCAAAAAAAAAACTCACTTCCTTACCATCAAGGAGTTTGTTATAAGTACGCTGATCAATCTTTAGTACAGAGTGTCTTTTTCCTTTTCTGCTAAATTGAAGCATTTCTTTATCCACTCCATGACAACCCTCAAGATTTTTATCCAAATCCATGTTACAACCATCATTCTCCAAAAGAATAGCATTAGCACACCCATCAAAGTTACGAGGATCCTCACTTGTTGAGGTCGAACCTCCAAAATGCCTGATGTTATCATCATGTGCACTAGTAGAACCTATGCAAGACTCACTTTCAAAACAACGACCAGGCCCTTGATCTTGATCAACATGCAATTTACCCTTCCCACTTGACTCTTGCACGGGATGATCATCTATAATCCTCTTACCATTCGAGTTGATGGCAAGACAATTTTTAACCACACACAATTCTCTAATAATGTCTTTGTTCTTAGGTTCAATCAATACAGCCTCCTCTAAATCTGATTTAGCATCTAAGAACCTTTTTAACTTCATAAAAGCCAAGCCTCTTCGAAAGAGAGCCTTAACATTGCGAGGAAAAGAAGATAAGACAATAGAACAAAGGTCTTTAGTTGCATCATATTCAAATAGCTTTAGAGCACAAGCGGCCAAATTTAAATTCAAGGAGACCGCAAGATCAGACAAAGATGTAGTGTCATAGCTACCCTCCATTCCAACAACAAGACTTAGGAGCTTACAAGCTTCGTCATAGCAAGCTCCAGCACCTCCAAAACAATTTTGCTTGAATAGATTATTACCCCTATCTTTCAAAGCCTTGATTTTAGGAATATGAGATCCCTCTGATTGCATAAAACAATTCATCATATCCCATTTACCGTCCTCAAACAGGCCATCATTTATATGAGCACATGCAAAAGATTCAAGAAACTTTTGACACATTAAATTGGAATCCATAAAAAAGAAGATAAACCTTATACATGCAACCTAAGAAAAAGCCAGTAGAAGCACAAAGCTAAAAACAACGGTGACAAAAACCAAAAGGTTGCATGGACTAATGCAACAACAGCAAGAAGGGATCCAACCGGTAATTATCAAGACCAAATAAATACTCTTAAACCTAAACAAACACAAAACTATTCAATTAAAAGGTAGTAAAGAGTAAGTGAAGGGTCAAACCCAAGGGAAAGCTAAATGAAATTAAGCTAAGTAACAAACTCTTGATAAAAATAGACTAATGGCAAACTAAACTCTAATTAAGACTCTAAATACTAATTAAATCACTAATTAATACTAATCACAAACTATGAGTAATTACAATGACAAAAACAAGTAGTAACACATGTAAAGAAATATTGATAGAATTGGTGGCATGAGAAAATCAAGAACATGAATTTTCTAGTCTAAGAAATAACACAAACACCTTGTATGCAAGATATCAAAAATGAGAAAAACACTTAGTGTAATTCTCCCAAGATACACAACAATTAGCAAAGTTGACTCTTTTATACTCCTCTCTTAGTCTATCTAGTACTACCTCCTAAGAAAATAGTCAACATTAATTAAAACACCCAAGATTAACTCTTTACAACTTAATCAATACTTATTAAAACATAAGCACAATCAAATGAGCAAGCTTTAAGAATTAAACCAAATTAATAAGCTAAATTCATGCAACATAACACTAAACCATGTTATAATACACCACATGGTCCACATACACTTTTCCACCAAAGACTCCAACTTTAAACCAAAGTTACAATATTTCAAGTTTACTTCACACATTCAAGGATAGGGTAACTAATCCTACCTAGAATAAGCATTCATTAAGCAAATAAAATGTGAAAGCATTTTTAAAATAATGCTAAAAAAAATAAGTATTTGTCGTTTTGGGTCGGGTTCAAAACTATTTATCAAAATGGTGTTCACGTAGGCTCGGGTTTTCAAAACCTGAAACACGGAACAAACACGCCATTGGGAATGACGTGTCTGTAATTTTTTATTTTTTTTCCAAAAAAAATTTGTTTTTTTTAAATAAAAAAACTGTACAGTTCATAGACACGTTAATGGAAATGGCGTGTCTCTTTAAGGAAACCCGCCATTCCCAATGGCGTGTTTACTTTTAGTCCATTTTTGTAAGTTTGCATTTTTCTACTCACTAGAAACACGCCATTGCCAATGGCGTGTTTCCTTCATGTTTTTGGTTCGCGAAATCCGAACCTACGTGGACACCATTTTGATAAATAGTTTTAACCCCGACCCAAAACGACAAATACTGATTTTTTGAGCATTATTTTAAAAATGCTTTCATAAAATGTAAACCTAGTTAAACTAAACATTCATCTACTCAACACTATAGATTATCACAAGAAAAGAGTATTAAATAAAAGAGAGGAATGATTAGAGAGGAATGATTAGAGAGTCAAACAATGCTAAAATTGTGTACTTGTTCAAATTACACCAAGTTGAAGGATTAGCCTTCCATAAAATTATAACCAAAAGATTAAAAACCCAAATACTACAAGTTCTAAAAGGAAAGAGTAAAAATGAAAATATGAGATTTAATTTAAGTCTAAGAAATGAATGTGGAAATATCTCAAAATGTTGCTCTTAAATACCCTTGGTTCTGGAAACCTAGGGCCTCGAGAAATGGGCCTCATAGAAACAAGAAGACGGAAAAAGGCTCGAGCTGAAACTGCACAGGACGCAGGCTGCGTTGTACCGCGTAGCCAACGTAAATTCTTGTAAGTTTCTTCTTCAAAATTCCGCCCTTTTTGGCTTTTGTTGACCGCCTTATGCTTGCCTTCTTTTCTACAATGTTGACCCCTAGTTGGATTTATTGACTCCTCGGGTTTACCCTTTGTTGACCCGGCCTCGGGTTTGACTTTGACTTTCGTTGACTTTTGTTGACTTTTGTTGACTTTTAGGCTTGACTTCTTGATGGGCCCTTCTAAGCTTCTCTTTGTGCCGTTAAAAGGAAGTAGACCTTCAAGTCTTTCACACAAGCCGACTCCAAACAAATTGTTCGACACAAATTAGTACAAAATTGACTCGGATAAACAAAGTTATGACAAATTCCAAGAAGCTAAATTAGCATAAAACCAATGCTAATGACCCTTATAAATGCAACAAAAAGACTCAACAAACTACATTAAACACGACATATTTGAGTGTTGTCAACGAACTATTGACTCCCTATAAACATAATTTTTGTAATACCTTCTTGGAGTTATAAATATAATTACTCACTTTGTCGCATTCATGTTTGTCTTATTATTATTTTATTTTTTATATGATAACCGCAACTTTGATTAAGATCAACAACACGTTTACAAGAAATTAGTGTGCAACCGAGTTACTATCTGGGTCCCACTCATTATCAACAACAAAGCTAAGTCTATTGAAAAGGTAAGCGGCAGCTCGAGCCCCGACATCCTGAGACACAAAGAATTTTTGAATCCGCTTGAGTAAGCTAAGGCAACAACATCCGTATCTAGCTCCCCGAGGATATAGAAGGAGAACGATAGAAAATCATAGCCCGCCGCCATGCACGATTCTCGATACTTGGCACACTTACACTAAGCAGCAAGAAAAACAAATGATCCAGACGGGGGAATAAGTCATCATCCATTTATCACTTGATCCGCCAGCTTTATATGAGTGATAAGTTTTTATGATAGATGAATGGATGTGGGTAGACCTGGCAAAACCAACCCGACCCGAATAACCCGACCCGTAAAGGCTGGCCCGAAACCCGAAATTAACCCAAATTGCAGAACTTGAAAATGAGCCGCAAATCGAATTAACCCGACCCGAACTCGACCTGAGTTTTGCTATACCCGTAATTGACCCGACCCAAAACTACCCGACCCGAAACCACCTGACACGAAAGTGACCTGATTTATGATCTGAAGTGGCGTGAATTAGCTAATCTTACTTAACACATTTTTATTAACTCATAAACACACTTTTAATAATGTTTGATCTGAGCCAACAATGGACATGCCTCAAAACACTCTTTGTTTTTTTAGGGAAACCGAAGGTATTAATGTATTAATAATCGATCAATCGAAGAACAAAGTTTAACGTTCAAAGTTCAAAGGTAATATGTCCAACCAAAACCTCCTATAAGACACCAAAAACTAACATATGATTATAATCTTACTACTCAATTTAAAAATTATAAATAAAATATCCTAGAATACTATATACTCAGATATTAGAGAATTCAATTAAAGTAAATTAAAGAATAATAATAAAAAAAAAAATAAAGACCCGGCTCAAAATAACCCGGCGTAATCACTAATCCGACTATGACCCGATCCGAAAATCACCCCACCCGAAAACAGCTCGACCTAATATAACCCGACCTGCTTGACACATAAATGACCCGACCAACATCCCTGAAACCCAAAAGGACCCTGCCCGACCTGAGCTAACCCACAAATTTGACAAACCCGACCTAAATTGGCCTGCCCCGAACCCGACCCAACCCGGCCCGACCCGTTTATTTAGGTCTAGATGTGTGTGACTTCACCTGACCCAAAACCTATCGATTGACATTCGTATCTGTCGCCGGGTGCGCACTCAAGATTGTGGCTGCGGGTTTCCTCACTACCCAAATAGGAAAAAAAGAAAGAAAGAAAGTAAAAAAATGGATAGTTTTAACCGGGGGTTGAATGAAAGGAAGTGGATAAGTTATTGGATAAGAACAACATAATTTCCTTTATCCTTTTTTCCTTAGGGTAAATATTTTAATTTTTATCCACATCCTATAATTAGCCCCCTTCCTTCAACTAAGTTACTTTTCTGTCTTTCCTTTCCCCTTTATCTCTCTAATCTTTCATTTACTCAAATTTAATAAAAATGGGTATAAATCTTTTTCATGAATAAACTCCCCAGATCCTCAAATCTATACAAATTAATAAATATATAAATTCATCCAATTAGAAATTAATTATGTCAATTATGTTGGATAATCAAGTAATTACTGATGGGTTTTTACAGCGCAGTAAAATCCCACCGTCTATGGCTGGTGATCGGACGGTGGTGAGAGTGGTTGATCCTTGCAGTTCTTCTTCATCTTCTTCAATTGGTATGAATAGTGATGATGAAGATGATGATGGTATCAATAATTGCATGAGAAATAATAATAATAATAATAATATCAAAGATGATGATGATGATGATGACGAAGTTGAGAGTAAATTGAAGAAGTCACCTTTTGATTCCGCTGTTGATGCTTTGGAACAAGCTTTACCAATGAGGTTTCATTTCTTATGATATATATGGTGTTTTTCCTTTTAATTATTATCATCATGGTATTTGTTAATTCTTTTATTATTATTATTATTATTATTATTATTATTATTATTATTATTATTATTATTATTATTATTATTATTATTACTGTTTTGCAACTTTGGGCAAGATTTTGATGTTTATATTTTGGTGTTGTGCAATCATAAGATGAAGAAGAGGGAGTATTCACAAATTATTGAATTAGTTAACCATTCATTTAGTAGTATCAATAAATGAGGTATTTAACATATAAAAGATAAAAGAATTGTTATGTTCAAATGTCTTACACTATAATTATTGTCTTAATTTGGATGTTTTAGTGGGAGGTTGTGCAATCATAAGATGAAGTTTTGGGTCTTGATTCTAACTTAAAAAGTGTTTTTATTTTTAATTGGAGTAGCATTTTGTGTGTGTTGTTAGCTTTAGCTATTAAGAATTTGAACTATGTAACTCAAGAGTGAAATGTAATTTTGTCAAATTTGATTACTGGTAGGATTTTGAGTTGGAAAAGAGAAAAAATGTTGCAACTATCAAATTTTGAGTTGGAAAAGAGGAAAAATGTAATTTTGTCAAAATTGATTACTTGTAGGATTTTGAGTTGTATCCTTTTCTAGTTTGGTGAAGTAATAGCTGGTCAGTTAGAATTTCGACCCAATTTTTCGTTATGGGTCATCTGGCCTCTCCTTGTTTATCCAAGAGGCAGCCTGCTCTCAATGCTGTCGTGGGGTAACTATCAGGGCCAATGTAAAAAGAACTGTAAACGGGTCTAGTACAAGTAAGAACTTAGCAACCTTCTCAAGGCATTGGGTGAATGTTGTATTAGACGATGTAGGATGAACGTTCTTATGTACCGGGTGGTTATCTAAGAATTTCTCTTTAGTCTTCTACTAAAAGTTGAAGGGTATGAACTTTTGCTGCACCGTTTTTGTGTTTCGACTTTCTAGGGCTTAATTGGTTAGTCATATGGAGAATTGTTTGATTTAAAGACATTGCGATCTGGGTTCACTGTAAGTGTCAAGAATCTCTAAGATTTACAATTCCACTAATTGCACCAGTCAAATCGAAGAATCAATGTTTCTTTTAGCTTGTCATGTTTGAACAATACCCTAGCATTTGTTCTCCCATTTGTTGTCTGAAATTGTTGGTGTTGCTTGCTTGCTTGCATAGTTGATTCCTGGAGCATAGAACTATAAGGAACAATCGTAAGTCTTGGATTGTTCATCTGCCTGAGAGATTCTATAAATCTTATGTGGGATATGTTGAATTGAACCTTTTGTGCTCACTCGACTTTATAAACATCTATGTAAATGCTTTAAAGATCTTGTTCTCAATGAAAATGACCTTTATCCCGCTTTTGAGACCTTGTAATTGTTCAAAGCTGAATGTTCTTTTCTTGGTGAAACATGTGACATGTAGCTCATATCTTCACTTTTCAACAGATATATTTGAATATTCCCTAATACGAGTGATTTTAATCTTTCTACCTTATATAGGAGAGGAATATCCAAGTTCTATAGTGGCAAATCAAAGTCATTTGCCAGTCTTGGTGATGCCGCATGCTCATCTATCAAGGACATAACAAAAGCTGAGAATGCCTACTCCCGGAAACGTAAAACCCTACTTGCTAATAGTCTCTTCCATGACAAGGCCCGAACCTCACCGTTCAAAAACTCGGGAATCGGGGGTGGCATAGAGAAAAAGTCAACTAGCATCAATCGCAGCCAATTGGCACTTGGAGTTGCTATGAACAATCGTGGGAGTCGTATCGATGAAAATGATTCATCTCGAGAAGAAAATGGGAACGGTAGGTGGGACCCAAGAACACCATCCCTCTCCCCACCGTCATCGCCGGCACTACCCCCGCCTTGGAGATCGTTCTCTGTTGCTGATCTCCAGCATTGTGCCGTAAGTGTTAGTTCTCTGAACTCTAATCTGGGTTCTTTGATGGGAAAAAAGAGTAAACTTGATGAAGTACTGTAACTGAAGTATGTAGACATTGATGTAGGTGTTTAACAAATGTATAGTGTGCAGTTTTCTGCCTGCGGTTTTTTCTGTGTTTGACTGTTTGGTTGCAGGGTTCATCATTAACTTTGTATAACCAAATTATCATTATTGTTCCTGGGAATAAATTATGTAATATTTCAGCTAGAAAACTTTGCCAAAATATGATCAAGCGCTCTCCTGGGATTAATTCAGCAATTACCCTTCTAATCAAAATTATTATCCTGTAATATTATTACACTCAATTGTTCTTGCTTCACACGGAACGATCCGTCTTATTTCAGACGGGTAAATCTCACTCATAGAAGAGCAAGTGGGGCAAGTGGAACGATCCATCTTATTTCAGACGAAACGATCCACCCACTTATCCCAATTGCTCCTTTGTGAGAGATCTTGACCTGAAGCAATAAGACAGGCCATCCCGTCTGAAACAAGAATTTGTATATTACACTACGTTCGGTTCCTCTAGTGCCTTGAATATAGTTCGTCTGTCTTAAGATGAATGCGGGTTAAATATGTCTCCACTAGTAGTATAGTATGTATATGGGACAAACTTTTTTTATTTTAATTAGGACATTGCGGTCTTAAACAAAAACTTTGAATGCGGGTTAAATATGTCTCCACTAGTAGTATAGTATGTATATGGGACAAACTTTTTTATTTAAATTAGGACATTGCGGTCTTAAAAAAAAACTTGTGCACCCGTTACTCCGTTAGTAGTAGCGGACTAGCAGCATTAATTTAGGACATTATTATCCGTTCTAAGTTTAAGACGAATTTTTTGTTTCCGGTTATTCAATATCTTTTCCCTTTTGGGTCTCATATTGTTAGTGTTTGACCCTTGACAATAACCTTGATTGGTTTTGGTCACTACCTTGTTATATCAAGAGTTGACCGCTTAATTAGGCCACATTATATGACCATTTAACCTTTGATAATAATGTAATTTGGCAATAAATTAATTTAAAATGCTAAACCAATGATGTAAATAATGTCAACAAGGTTTATCATACAATGCTTCATCGTCAAGAGATTCGAACGCCATGTTTATGAAGGGTGTTGTTTTCCAATGGCGTAGCCCTACCAGATAATCCCGACTTTATAATAAAAAAAGGAAAAAAGAAAAAAGAAAGCTACAATACGGTCTCAAGCACGAGCAATCATACGAAGGGGAAGGTCCTTCTCAGGGTAAGGCATGGGACTGACAATGATCTTCTCATCCGGCAGAATTTGCTCCCATCTAAACTTGGTAACGATGTGGTGCACAAAGGTTAAGACTTGAAGCCTGGCGTATTCCTTACCGGGACACATCCTTGGGCCTCCTCCAAAAGGCACAAATGAGAATGGTGGCGGTCCATTCCCTTCGAATCTTGTTGGGTCGAATTTCTCCGGCTGTGGGAAGCATTCAGGGCTTCTATGTGTTGAGTGTGTGCTCCAATATATCTGAAATGCAATCTCAAGTTAGTTCTTTTATTACCAACTTTGATCATAGGTACTGTCGTTCATTAGTCGTATCAGTTAAAATTACCTTCCAGCCTTTGGGGATGAGATAACCATTGTGGGTGAAGTCAGTGATAGCCTGCCTAAAGGCACCTTGGACAGGGGGAGTTAAGCGCATAACCTCACAAATAGTACACCATGAGTACTTCATCTTCTGCAAGTCATCCCAGTTCAGTAGCTCCCCTGGCTCTTTGCTTGCCGCTACTTCCATTTGTTCTGCATCCACCCATGTTTTTTATTTTTATTAATCCACCTATCATCAACTCTTTATTTCACCCCATTATACGGGTCGAAATGCCCTGTTAACGGACTAGGCCACGCATGAATTCATGATTTATAAAGTAGGCTGTATACAACGGTCTCATTTGAGTTTTTATATTGATTGAGCTATGCGCTTCATTAATACCATTGATTCAAATCTCACTTGAACTTGGCCGTTTCAAAATTGACCGACAAATCAATAATAACCTTATCATCTCAACCGGTTGTAACTCGATAACACTTGAGTTTTGATAATAATAATCCAAACTAAATCAACCAATTGACATGATTATAAGTAAAACTATATCTATATCATCTAAAAACTCAAGTGCATGCTGTATTCTTATGCTGATAATAATGTTATAATGTCAACTAATAAAAGAGCTGTACGTACCTTTGTAAACAGCTTCATAAACGTGAGGATTTTCAGCCATGAATTTGAAAAAGAAGGTAATAACAGTACTACTTGTGTCATGACCACCAACTAGGAGACCAAGTATCTTTGTCCCAATATCCGCATCACACAAATACTTAGCCTTCCCATCCTTGTTCTCCTCCGCTGGAGAAATCGGCGTTTCTAGCATGAATGACAGTATATCTTGTGTCGAGTGCGCTTTTCCGGCTGCCAGTTCCGCTCTCCTCTTCTTCGCTATTTTCTCAACCGCGCTCCTTATCTCGTGGGACGCTTTCATGGCGTGGTGGAAGTTTGTCCAGGGTAGGTCAATGTGCATCGAGTAGATTCCCGCTTTAAGAATGTTAAAATGCTTAAAGAGGGAATCTACTGTCTCAGGGTCTTCTTGAGCGTCTATGCTCATAAAGACCTTGCACGCGACCCAAAACGTATACTCTTGGGTAACGCAGAAGGCGTCAATACGGTCAGTTGGACCCCACGCACCCATCGCGAAATGGCGTCGGGTGCAGTCGTCCATGATAGGAATGTAACGCTGGAGCGCCTCCCGTCTAATTAAAAAGGAGGGAAAGAACTTCCTCATTAATAAGGCCTCCTCGTTTGCACTTAACTTGGCAGTCGAGGGGAAGGCCTTATCAATAGACGGGGGCCACCACATGGTAACAAGCTTCTTTTCGTTAGAGAAAAGAAGCTTGTTAGCAGCGGCCCCAGCCACAACAATCGACTTGTTACCAAACAAGCTAGTCTTGAACTGACCGTTCAAGTTGCCCTGGGCGAATTTAGCGAGCCGGTCGAAAATGAAGCTCTCGGGCTTCCCTTTCCAACCGGAAGCGAAAAAGTCATACGACTCGCCTATGAAGGGCCAACCCATTCGGCCCGGGGGAAGAGACTTGCCATCTTTAGTAGGGTGGTTGTAGTACAGAATGAAGAAAGTTGATAAGCTTACAATGACTAGTAGAAGAAGGCCACTAAGTAACGTAATGAGCTCCATAAGTAATAATTATGGAAGTAAGAGAGTTAGAAGTAGCTACTAATCAAATAAGTTTGTTTGGGAACTTTGGGCTTGGTTTATAGGTGATGGTGCATCAGTTGATCAGTATATAAATTTTAGTATAATATAGTATTATGTATACAAGTTAAAAATAGAATGGTGCGAGGACCTCGATATGCAACGTGAAGCTATGTGATGGTGTTAAGTCTCCCTCGTGTACCTCGAGGAACAATGTGCTTAAAATCTGACCGACCAATTTACATTATCAGTTGGTCTTTCTTGTGACGGTCACAAGCTTGTGACGGACTAAATGTGACCATTTTATGATAAAAAATAATCATCCATAAAATGTTACCTATAATGGTTACATTTTCTATAAAAATGGTCACATTTGTTCCGTCACAAACATGTGACGAAAAGTGTCCGTCACAAATGAGAATTTGTGCTAGATTATTCATAATAATGGTACGGTTTTAGCATTACATTTAGGTTTGTTTAATTGTTATTATTTCTCATTTTTATTCCAACTTTTAGTTTTGGAATTTTATTAATTTAAGTGTGCAAGATTAATTTTGTTATCTATGTTTTGCCTGATTTAAATTGTAGTTAGTCTCTCTAAACACGGGCACTATCCGTCACAAGCTGAAAACGGATAGTGACTCTTTCACATTGTAAGTGGGAGGGCAAGTGGGGAATCCATTTACCATCCACTTGCCTTGCCCACTTGCATATTGTGAGAGAGTATTATCCGTCTTCAGCTTGTGACGGATAGTGCCCGTCTTCAATGAGAATTTGTGTTTAAATTGAGTTGGTCTTCTTTCAGACGACCTATTCTCATTTGAAACCATAAGACGAGACTTTGTAACCATTTTACAGCCAAATATGACCTTTTTTGAATAAGTTACCATAAGCTGTAACAGTGGTTGTACCATTGTGTTTACATTTTATCATAAATTGGTCACAAAAACCCGTCTGAAACTATGAAAGTAATTGTTCGGCTTACCCAACTGGGTGCCTCCCGACTGATATTTATATATAATAGAAACAAAACAATTACCAAACTACCCTTATACATTATTACGCCCCCTCAATCTGTAAGGGAGGAGGACGGACAGACAGATTGTCTCTAATATATAAGAATTGTTGCGAAGACAAACCCTTCGTAAAAATATCGGCTAACTGAAACTTAGTAGGAACATACTCGACAACCAAATCACCATGAGCAACACGCTCTCGGACAAAATGATAATTAACAGTAATATGCTTAGTACGATCATGGAGAACTGGATTAGCAGTCATATACTTTGCACTTATGTTGTCACATTTCAACAAAACTGGACGACGAAGTGTGATGCCAAGATCAACTAAAATTTTACGAATCCACAAAGTTTCTGCCACGGTATAGGCAAGAGCACGATATTCCGCCTCAGTAGATGACTTCGAAACAGTAGGTTGTTTCTCAGAACGCCAGGAGATTAAATTAGGACCCAGAAAAACTGCATAACCTGTCGTGGAACGCGAGCTATCAAGACAGCCTGCCCAATCAGCATCAGAGTAGGCCACAAGAAGTGTAGGCGCTAAAGGTTTTCCAGTCTTGAGTAATAAGCCATACTCCAAAGTATCTGACATGTACCTGAAATTTCTTTGTACGGTATGAAGATGAGTAGTACGGGGAGCATGCATAAATTGGGAACCTACATGCACAACAAAGGCAATATCAGTACGAGTCATAGTCAAATACTGCAATGCACCTACCATACTCCGAAACTCAGTAGGATCTGCAAGGGGCTCGCCATCCGTGAGGGATAAGACCGTCCTAGAAGGAAGAGGGGTACGAACAGACTTCAAGGTATGAAGGTGAAATTTACGAAGAAGGTCATTGACATATTTATGTTGAGACAAAAATAAAGAACCAGATGTTCGTACCGCCAGTACACCTAAAAAGAAATAAAGGTCACCAAGATCCTTCATTGCAAATTGGGATGATAACAGATCAATGAGTCGAGTGAGCAATTGTAGAGAATTTTCCGTAAGAACAATATCATCAACATAGAGAAGAAGAATTATCATGGAAGAAGAAGTACGATGAATAAACATAGACGTGTCAGAGAACAAACAAACCCAAGAGAGAGCAAAAAACTAGCAAAACGATGAAACCAAGCTTGAGGAGATTGTTTCAAGCCATAAAGAGCCTTACGTAAACGACACACGTGAGAGGGATACTCGGGATGGACAAATCCAGAAGGTTGTTTCATGTAGACCTCCTCCGTTAGGTGACCATGCAAAAACGCATTTTTGACATCGAGTTGGCAAACAGACCAATTTGCAGCCATATCAACAGATAACACAATACGAACGGTAGTGGGTTTAATAACAGGACTAAATGTTTCATGAAAATCAATACCAGCCTGTTGATGAAAACCATGTGCAACCAAACGAGCTTTATAGCGTTCAAGAGACCCGTCAGAGCGGTATTTAATCTTTTAAATCCACTTACAGCCAACTACATTCATGTAATCTACAAAAGGTACTAATGTCCATGTGCCAATATCAATTAAAGCATTAAATTCAGTAGCCATTGCATCTCGCCACTCGTAGACGGAATAGTCTTAGTCATATAGATACCATCCTTCCCACGAGTCTGCATGACATGGACATTGGACACAGGGGGGCGAGGAGAAGGTATAGATGAACCTGACAGACTGGCCATACTAGACTTATCAATGGGGTTCAAGGACGAGAGAGCCCCTGGACTATGGTGGAGATAAGAGGACACATGACTCGACACATATGGACTAGACGCGGGGGGAGGCGAACTAGACTCAGGGGGAGACACTGTGGGGGATGCCTCAGAAGACAGGGGAGTTCGTAGCGGTGACGAACTAAGACTACTAGTCGAGGCAGAAGACAAGGCCGCGGACGACAGTAGGACCGTCGGCGTATTACCTGGAAGAGGTACCACGCCACTGACCAGGGTAGGGGACAATCCCACTAACGGTAAAGTAGAAGCCGGAGTAGACGGCGGAAGAGTAGAGTGCAAAGAGGACGGGGACGAGGACCAGTCATGCACAAGCAATTGCGGAGAGGGGGCAATATTAGGGGGAGTGGAGGGAGTCAAAGAATGATAAGGAAATCTCGACTCGACAAATTTAACATCCCGACTAATATAAATACGCCCAGTACTAGGGTGGAGACACCTATATCTCTTATAATGATTGGCATATCCCAAGAAAACACAACAGACGGAACGGGGGGATAACTTATTTGCAGAATTAGCAGGAAAATTGGGATAACATTGACTACCAAAGACCCGTAAAAAGTTATAATTGGGTGGTTTTAAAAATAATTTCTTAAAAGGTGAGGAATTATTTTTAAAAATAATAGAAACAATACAATTACCAAACTACCCTTATACATCATTAGAAATTTCAGACAAAAAGTGACTGTTTGAACAAAAATTTGCCATTTAAATTTGAGTCTAACCATAATCTCACATAAAATACATAAGGTTGATGTCCTATTTTAGAATTTGTAATGTACTTGTAAATAATATTATATCAAAATTGAGGTAAGAAAAATACATTTATTTATTGTAACTAATTTAACTAGTTTTTATACATCGTGGAATATTTCACTTGTGCGCTTAAGGTTGATTGTATAAATTTACTTATAAATATGATCTGATTAGTTTGGTACATATTATTTAAATCTTTGTAGTCTTGTGTGTGTACATTAGCAAGCAATAATGTATTTCGTAATTCATGCATGCGTAAGTCTTGCTTATTGATAAATGTTAATTTGTATGATTTTATCCCCTCATTTTAGCTCGATTTGATATGGTTTATCCACTTTAAGAAGTGATTTTATGAGCTAATCTCTCCTTTGCAGTATTTCTCGTGCTTTAATGTCATTTGTAGGAATTGAGTCGTTTCTACTTCAAATCCCGTCATTTGAATGAAATATAAGCAAGGAGAAGCTAAGAAGGACGATTACGTGAGGTTAAGTTGGCATGCTATAAAGATCTAGAGGTTCTGAGTCAAAGGGAACAAGTTTCAAGTCATTCCGAGCTCATATGCACAAGTTGCGACGGTTTAGCTATTCGTCGACGAAAGTCGTCTCAAACATCATGCTCCGACCCTTAACCCTTGGGGACATGATCAAGCTCAAATAGGGGAGGAAATGAGGCCCAAGAGGTGTTAGTTACGTCCCCGATCGGGTATGTGGTGAACCCGATCGGGTATGTTTGCTGATCCTAGCTTTCGCTTCGACTTCCTCCTTTTTGTCCTATGTGATGAATGCATGACCCCTCCCCCACGAAACCTACTGCTATATAAGAGAGCCTCAGCACACAATTCTCAACACACCTCCCTACACATGTAAAAACCCTAGCCTCCACACAACATTAGATTATATTAGTTTTTCTTCTTTCTCTCATCTTTCTTAGTTTAGTTTAGTTTTAGTTTTCTCTAGTTTAGTTTAGTTCTAAGTTTCCTTCAGTTGTAATTGTTCTATTTGTAATTAGAATTCTAGTTTCCGGGTTTGCATTTTCCTATTCAAGTTCCTATTCCATTTCAATCTTTGCTCATCCTTTCCGGTAATCTTTATTCTCGTTTTTACATTATAGTTTCATTTTCTTTCAGTATTTCCTTCATCATGTTTATCATTCTTAGTTTTACAATCTTAGTTTCCCTTTCATTGTTAATCATGCATAAGTAAATCTTTGTTCTAGGGGAAGGGTTAACATTTCTAATTAATTTATAAGTATAAATTGATTCCGGTAGAATCGTTCTTTGTTATCTCTATTTCTTGCTTGAATCTCGTGATAGACTTTGTTTAATGGCCATAAACAATTGTTTGTACTTGTCAATTTTCGTCTCAAGGGCGAGAGTCGAGATAAAAATTAAAGGACTGGCAAGAATAGTTTAATGACCTAGCAAGGCTGAAAAGACGTTAGGGCCCGTTAAAAAGTCGGTATGAATCCGAAAGGAATATCCCATTTAAAGACTTGGACAACTATGATTTTTCTAAACCCGTAATCAACTTTGCTTTTAAATTAATTAGCATGTGAACCCTGATCCCTAGATCCTTTCCTTTATTGTATTGTTATCATTTTTATTATAGCATTTATTAATTAGTGACAAACATTTGCCAATCGTACAAGATAGAGTTCTAACCATAACTATTCACAAGTATCTCCCGTCTCCCCGAGATCGACCCCTTACTTCCCTAATTACATTAATTTGTTGTTAGCCTAGTCTGGGTTATTTATCTTTGATTAGGGTATGCGACAACCCTGTCAAATTTTGGCGCCGTTGCCGGGGAGCACGGTTTTGTTTATTTATGATTAGTAGAGTTTTACCTTGTCTTTTTTTTCTCTTTTGTTTTGTCTCGAGGAACACTTGTTCCTTGATATTTTTCTCACCTTTTCCTTGTAGTATAGTGACTCTTTTCAGGTAATAGGAATATTTTCTTTCAAAGGGATTGCTTTATTTTCTCTCAATGACTATCTATTTCCAACCTCCACAATGCGAGAATGAGCCTTTCCATGAATACCTCGACCGATTTTATAGCTATTATAACCATATTATCTCTCTTGGGTATACCCTTGATGAGACCTATATGAGACATGTCGTGCTTCATGGAATGCTCATTGAGTGTCGTAGCCTGGCTATGCAATTGAGTGGTGGAAGTCTTTATCAGAAGAGAGGAGAGGAACTTTGGATTCTCTTGAACTTTATGGCATCCCAATCTTGGGAAGAAACGCACCGGCGGTTGAGAATCCAAGAGCAACTCAATGAAATCATGGCTCAAGTTCAAATGCTCAAAGGGCAAAAGGAAGAACCCGCGTTTAAAAGAAGTAAGCCAATCAATTTTCCTTATGCTTTTTCAGCCCCCCCATGTGAGTCTAATTCTCCCCAATCATATGAATTAATAGATGACGATGATGATGGTCCAACCTTTTCTATTGAAAGTCACTCTAGTGTCGTTCCATTTGACAATTTTGAGACCCCCATTATTGATATTGACCATATGGTAGTCGAGACTTTAGACAAGGATGTTGTTAAGCCCATTTGTGACTCCAATGGAGAGTCGTCGATCGAGTCATCAGATTTCTTTGAAAATTCCTTCGCTAAGGATATTCCAGATTTATTTGAAAATGATATTGGGTTTTGTGAACCTAGCCTTGAAATTAAGTGGGATCAACCACCCATTTTTGATTCCCACTCCTTTGATTCACCCTACCCCCAATTAGAGTCCACTAATGATATTTTGGGAACTAATTGTTTGTTCCATGATCTTAAACATTTCACTCCATCTCTCACTGATAAGTGAATATTTGTATGGTTTTAACCCCTAATTTAGCTCGGTTTTGAATGTCGTTTGTGCTTTGTTAAGCCACTTTATGAGCTAATATCGTCTTCTAGGCGAATTTCTATGTTCTAACATGTTTTGTAGGGAAAGTGACGTTTATACGCCCTTTATCTATATTTCCGAGCATTTGCCTAGAACCCGAAGATTTGAATCAAGCTTGACCAAGTGAAAGGCATTTCAAGAAGGTTCACTAATTCGAAAGAGAGAAGAAGCAAAGATAGTTTCGTAGTTGTCGGAAGATCAATCAATTAGGCGAAAGAATTCATCGCTTTACATCAAACCCTATCAACAAACCCGACTCAAGAGGTCAAGGGGGATGATGGAAGTCAAGTCAAACCGAAGGAAGATGAAACGTTAGTCAAATACTTCTAGATGCCCACTTACCCGATCGGGTAAGTGTGTACCCGATCGGGTTTTTCTACTGATTCGAGCATGGCGGCTTCTTCTTCCTATTTTTGTCCTATGTGTTTAATGCCCGACCTCTTCTCCACGAAACCCTAATACTATAAATAGATGCTCTAGGCCCTCATATCTCACACACCTTTCTACAATCCTCTTCTCTTCTCTTCTTACATTTCTCCTTAGACTAGGAGGAGGGGGAACTAGCCTCCCTTCTCTCATTTCCTTCTTCTTTAGTCTTTAGTTCTTATTTTATTTTTTGTCCATTTCATATCAAAACATTAGCTTAGATCAATAAGAATTTCATCCTTGTAATCTCCTTTGTGTGGTTCAAGCGTTGTAATTGGTGGATCGTTTGTTATGTGCAAGGATTTTCTATTATTGTTATCGCTTTCGTCATTGATCGTCATATAGGTATTTCTGTTTTATCCCTTGTTTAATGTCTTTATCGTTTTCTATTTGATTGTTATTCGCTTTACATATTGTCTTATATTCATTTTAGTACCGTTATAATCATTGTTTCATTTCCTAGATTGTCAATTAGCGTCGTTATTATCGCCATATAAAGAGTCAAAAATCAAATAAACATGTCTATCCTAGTTTTCATTGTTAATATCATTTTAGATTTAGACATTATCATGAGTAAGTAGTCACCTTTCTAGGGTGTAGGTAGCCATGTTAGATTGATTAAAAAAATGTTAATTGGATAAAGAAATTGTGCCTTTAAAACATTGTGTCTATGCATGTTTGAATTGTAATGATAGTTAACAATTTCTGGCCGGAAATCATCGACTAAAATGGAATTCTTTTCCAAGGTAGACATATGAGAATTGAATAGACAAAGCATGACATGGTAGATTAAGACCTAGTAAATCGCCTAAAAAGCCTGCTAGACCATCTGATCTATGATTGTAATGAACACATCATTCTTACGAACTCACAATGAATTATTTGCATGTTCCAAATCCAATTTCATCAATATGTCAATCTACATGTGTGAACCTACTTCCCTAGATGCTTTTCATTACTTGCTTTATTATTTTCATTTGTTTTTATTTTGTTTTCATTTATGCTTTATATTAGTTTAGACATCAAAATCCCAAAACCCAGATATTCTTTAGATAAGACCAAATTGCGAGACATTTCACATTCTATAGGAAACACCATCTCCCTGAGGATCGACCCCTACTTCCCTAATTACATTAATTTGTTATTAGCCTAGTCTGGGTAATTTATCTTTGTATTGGGCTTGCGACAGGCCCGATCAAATTTTGGCGCCGTTGCCGGGGAGCACGGTTTAGTTTTCCTTTTTCTTGTGATTTTTATTGCAATTAGTTTTATCTAGTCTTTAGGAACCCAAATTCCTTTAGACCTCTCTTGATTTTTCGTCTTAGCTTTCCAATCTTATGCCCAGATCTTCTAGACTAGGGACTCCTATTCCTTTAGACCCCGAACTAGAAAGAACTCTGCGTAGGAAATTAAAGCTATTCAACGAAATTTCGAAAGCTTCTGATACTTTAAGTTTAGATCGTATTCGTGAGAAATACTCGGATATTCACTCTAACCTCGAAGGATAAGAAGATCCATTCTCACCTCCATTCACAAAAACCAATCAGATTCCAAACAACATTTCCATCTTCACCTTCGCATTTGAAAATGGTTCGACTTTCAGACCATTCCAAACCCACCGCAGAAACACTTCCAAGGGGTATTGCTACACCCCAAATCGAAGCCCAAAACTTTGAAATCAAACCCTCCTTCATTAACCTTATAGAAAGAAGCCAATTTAGCGACAATGACACAGAAGATCCCAACCTTCACATCCAAAACTTCTGTGACTATTGCTCCATTATTAGACAAACTGGAGTCACCCAAGAGCAAGTTAGAGAGATGCTTTTCTCATTTTCTTTGAGGGGTAAGGCAAAGTTGTGGATTCATAGCCTTGATAAGGTTACATTAGGTATAACCGATTGGGAGAGTTTAGCTCTCGCTTTCTACCAAAAGTACTTTCCCCCAGAAAAGACCGCTTTGTTGAGAAGTCAAATCACTGGTTTCCAACAAAGGGATGATGAGAGCCTATATGAAGCCTGGGAGAGGTACAAGGACTTGCAAAGAGAGAGTCCTCATCATGGGATAGATCCATGGCTCCTTGCCATCACATTCTATAATGGATGTTATATAGAGTCCCGTCGAATCCTGGATTCTGCTAACAATGGAAGATTTGATCAAATCAATGTTGAAAATGCTCACACTACCAATGAATCCATGGCAATTCACGATTCTCAATATAGAAATTCCTGCTCCATACCATCGAAATCTAAGCAAGAGAACCCCACTTTGACACTTTTACAAGCTCAACACTACAAGAAACGCCTTCAGTACCGACGGAAAAATAGCGACCAAAAAATAAATCAGTCGGTAATCAGTAACACCGACCGCGTTCGGTCGGTAAAATACATGTAGTCGGTAATGTACCGACCGCAGCCTTATCGGTCGACAAAATTGGTGTAGTCAGTCGGTATCTTACCTATTACCGACCGTTGTATGTAGTTTTACCGACCGTGTCTAATGAAATATAATCAATTAAGCAGCACTTGTTCTCCCCTCCATTATTGCATACTTTAGGAAAAAAACGCAAGAGCCAAAGACTCCCAACATCACCACCGCACATCACCTACCCCCATCATTACCGGCGCTTCACGACCGTGTTCCCGACGCCTCGCCGACACTACAACCGGCCACCACCAGCCTACACGCACAATGAGCTTTTATTTATCTCTCTTCTACTTTTCTAATTCCTTCTTTGTTCTAGCTATTCTAGGTATAGATTTCTTCTTTACTTTTATTTGCTTTGTTGATTTAATTGAGTTTGTTACTGTTATTTACCTATAATATTGAGTAACAATTGATTATTTGTTATCAATTAAAGGTAGATTTAGAATTAGTTAGGTTAGGGTTTGATGAAATTAGGGAATTATTTGTTATCAATTGATTATTTGTTGATTTAATTAGGTAGATTATTTGTTATTGTTATATTTCTTAAAAGCGTTTCAACAAGGATCAATTGATTTATTTCCATGGAGACATGTTCCATTGGCAGCCTACCATTATGGGACCTCCTGGTAGTCCTTACGCAGGGTTTGTTTTTCTCGTTACTATCGACTTTTCCCCGGACTATCCTTGTAAACCCCCAAAGGTATTTTACTGATCAGTTTGCTCAAGTCCTCATCTTCTTACAATTTTACCACTTGGTGCCTACATGGTGTATTGGGTTGCTAATTTAACATTGTGTTTCGTTATTACATCCGAGAGTTCCATGATCAATTTGATTATCCTTCATGTTTTCGTATTCAGTCTCACTCCTATTTGTGATTACTAGCTGCAAGACCAACAAATGTTTTTATGATAGGATCCGAGAATCAGTTATGACCTCTGAATCTGTGTAACTTCTGAATTCTCAGTAAATATTTTTGGATTTGGAACGTAAGGTTTATTGTATTGGGATGTGTTGCAGGTTACTTTTAGTTCAAAAGTGTTTCACCCAGATATTAACAGCAACAGAAGCATTTACCTTGACATCTTGAAGGAGAAGTGACCATTTCAAAGGTTTGTGTGAATCACTTAATCTCTATTTCATGTATGAATATGATACCCAAAGTTTAACTTTACGCCAAGGCTTTATAACTGAACTAATCAGCATATGCGCTGCTGAAGTAAATACTATTTGTGATGACATCCTTCTACTCGTAAGTGTTGAGTCTTCTTTTTTCTCGAGAGCAATCAACCATTTCGATGACTTGACCAATGAATGCGTTTTGAAGTAGGAGTTGACGATTTATGCATCTCAGAAAAATTGATCCTTGTTTTGCTATATTTGAATATTAATTCAATTTGGCCGTTTTACTTCAGCTGTGTAAAATAAAATTGCTTAAATTTGAAGCTGATGATATGTGGATCTTGGTTTAGTGCTTTTCTTAATTAATACAACTTTTCATTTGAATGTATGCATTTTGGGAAAAATATAGGCTCTTTAGTGATATTGTGATATGTTGGAGAAATTGAAGTATTAGCCTAATAACTTTCACCAATATAAAACTTGTAGGTTTGCCGAATAATCAATTTCAAGTTTCAAAATCTTCTTGACCTGCAAGTGGAGGGGTCTAATGTGTAATTGATTGGAAAAGGTTAGTGAAGACAAAATCCAATGGTTGTATATTGTATGTATTTGTATCTATGTGGCTACTTGACACTCGACCATGGTTAGACTACTTCATATAATGTAAGCTAAATGAAAAGATTTTTGAAAATAATTAAGTTTCACGTAACTTGAATTGTCAAATGATTTAGGTGAGTTTACTCGCGTGTAATGAGCAAGTTATTATGGTTGTACATTTAATTTTTTTTATTGCTTTCAACGCAGGTTATCGCAGGGTTATAGTTTCATGTGTTCAATTTTTGCACAAGATCACTCATGCATTATAGATAGCATTGGTTCAGGTGAGTAATTAAGTATGACTTAATGGCGTCATATTTTTATCAAGTAATGAAATTGTACAACAAGTCATGCTCAAATGTGATGATACCTCGATATGCCTATTGCAGATCAATTAAGAAGAAATGCGCAACGTGAGTTTAGAAATCAAGAAACAGACCTACTACTACGATAACTTGCGCTCGCAGCAGTGGTGGTCTTGTTAGAGTTGGAGTAGGATTTCAAGTAGAAATATTTGTAGCTTTATGTTAGTTTACATTTGTTGGTAGAATATGACTTTGTAGTTTGAGAAACCTTTGTTTGGATATATATTTGTATTGTATTTGGATAACATTTTGTTTATACGATTCATGATTTGATCTCAAGATGTGTCAAGTTTTGAAAATACCATTATATGTAGTATTATTAGAGAATATTGAAGGTAATATAATAAGCGTATAGAAGAGAAAACAAAAAGATTATTACAAAATAGCGCCAAACTTACCGACTAAACAAACAAAATTACCGACTAAAAAAGATAATTACCGACCGATTATTGCAATTTACCGACCGATTTTCGGTAGGTAATTACCAACCAAAATTTTTTTCTTACCGACCAAAAAATCCGTCGCTAATTTTACCGACCACAAAATCGGTCGGTAAATTTCATTTACCGACCCTTTTTACCGACCAAAATATTTGGTCGCCTTTCATGAAAAAACAGTCGGTAAACTTATTTACCGACCGAATTTTTACATTACCGACCGTTTATTTCGGACGCTATTCACGAGTATTCTTGTAGTGCAAGTAGCCCTTCTCACACAAAAGCTAGAACAACTTCAATCCTTTACATTTCAACAGAGTGAAAATGGTGTAAGTAAACTTGAAGCCATGTTTCTGCAATTGGCTCAAAGGCAAGACACCATGATAGCTAAATTCCAAGAGAGCGATCAAGCTAAGGATGCCGCCATCAAATTGTTGGAAGCTAAAATTTCCCAATTTACCTCTTCTAATACCTACCAAGAGCAGGGGCAGCTGCCTTCACAATGTTACCAAACTCACGAAACTATAAACGCCATTTCCTCGAGAAGTGGTAAGCGTAATGATGAGCCCGTGGTTGTTAATGTTGAAGATAAGGTGCCCATGTAAAAAGGGAAAGAGCCCGAGATTCCTATTGAAATCAAAGTCCCATTTCCCCAAAGATTAGCCAAGCACAAGGAGGAGGCAAAGTATGGTAAGTTCCTTGACGTTGTCAAGAACTTAAAGGTAACAGTCCCTTTCATTGAATTGCTTACACAAGTTCCTTCTTATTCCAAGTTTATGAAGGAAGTCCTCAACAAGAAGAGATCCTTCAATGAGACTAAGACCGTAGCTTTCACTGAAGAGTGTAGTGCACTCTTGCAAAATAAGTCTCCACCAAAACTTAAGGACCCTGGTAGTTACTCCATCCCTTGCACTATAGGCACGTATACCATTGATCAGGCCCTTTGCGACCTAGGTGCTAGTGTAAGTGTCATGCCCTTTTCTATGTTTGAAAAACTTAACATGGGTGCTTTGAAATGCACTAATGTTACTTTGCAATTGGCGGACCGTTCTCTTAAACAACCTATGGGTGTTTTAGAAGATGTGCCCGTCAAAGTTGGTAAGTTTTTCATTCCCGTTGACTTTCTAGTACTTGACATGGCCGAGGACTCTCAAAACCCAATCATTTTGGGAAGACCCTTTTTGCACACCACTGGTGCAGTTTTTGATGTCAAGAATGGGGAGTTGACATTAGAGATAGGAGATGACAAGGTGATTTTTAGTAAAAATTCCACCGTTCGGAGTCCCGTGTTAGAAGACACATGTTATGTGCTTAATGTTGATGACTCTTCTATTGTCTCTTCAATGCCTCGATCCTTACTGACGGATCCATTGGAGGCACAGGTTAGTGTTGATTCTCTTGCAAGTGAGCATACTAAAAGCACTACTGCTAAAAGTGCTAGAAGGGGCTATTCCCGGAAAAGCTTGGCGTGGTTGGAGAATGTAAAGAACGCTATGAAGATGAGCTTGGATGATAGTGAGCTTAAAGATAAAGGATGATTTCAAAGAAAGAAATGGAGTCTAGCAAGACTTTTAAATTGCGCTTCTCGGGAGGCAACCCGTGTTCCTTTTCTTTTTGCATTTTTCTTTTTTTTCTTTTTTTTTCATTGTTAGGATTTATTTTGCAGATGAAAGAGCTTTTGAAGAATCTATAAAGACCTTCCTTGTCAAGTAAAAAGACTAGCTTGGGGGAGTCCGCGCTGACTAGTAAGCTTCACTATTCTTTCATTTTTCCTTTTCCCCATTAAGCATCTCATTGCATATTTTGTCTTTGTGCTCACATTGAGGACAATGTGATGTTTAGCTTGGGGGAGGGATTGCATTTTCCCATTTTGCATTTTAGTTGATCATTTTTCAAATTTTGAATAAAAGAGAAAAAGAAGATTTCTGAGAGAAATTTTAAAAATTTTTGAACACCATTGAATGCTTTTCATGCTTTACTTGCTTGTTTACTATGCTATTACGTTACATTTCCCAAACTTAGAGCTTTCAAACCATAATGATTCGATATTCATTGAATTTTGCATACATGGGGAAGTCTTGTACACAGTAGGCATGGAATGAATTTATAGAAGAGTACGCTTGATCTTGACATTTGGCAAGTTACATATATTGTAAGGTAGAACCTCCTTAGACTGGTACATCTATACTCAGTCTCATTTAGGTGTGTGTAGTTCTCCTTGTGATGTGTGTCATGTCAAAACGCATAAGTATGGTTCTCATTTCATTTCTATAAGCATTGCATTCATGATTCACTAAGATTTGAAGCCTTTTTCACTTTTAATTACACCTCAAAATTAACCCCTTCATACAAATGCTTCACAAAATAATAGCTACATATAAAAACTACCTACCTTTTGAGCTAGTAGCTAGACTATGGTGTATGGGTGCTATTTTGAGAAGATTTTTTCTTATTTGTCAAAGTGAATTTGAAAGAGCCAAAATGTTCAAGAAGCAATGTCATGTTCAGAAAAGAAAAAAAAAGAAAGAAAAAGAAATAAAAGAAGAAGTTGTGAGTATCTCCTAAGAAATGTTAAGTCAATATTTAGAAGGAGTTTACCCTTGTGTTTCGTGTGTAATAAGCCAATCTGTTACTTCTGGCTTCGTTTTTCGTCTTCTGGGAATTTGATCGAATGTTTGGATTGAGTATTCATTTATCATTGGTCAGTTGCTAGCTCACTCTAAACTTCACATGACCATAACTGTTTGTCCACCTTTCACCCATTTCCCAAAGCCTTCTTCTTATTTTTCGGCTTCTTTTCTATGTGCATTGTGATCTTTGACTTGTGTTTTGAATTGTTTACCATATTAGACTGCGGACACATTTTCATAAGTCGTAGATAGGCGAGTGTCTCAAAAACATTTACACATAAAGAAATCACCTTTTACATACATTGAGTGTTCGAGTGTGCCGTGAGAGTCCATTTGTCAAAAGATCATGCAAGAGCCAAAAGTCTATAGTGAAATTCTTTGTGCTACGCCGTTATGTAAATCTCAGCCATGTTTATGTATCATTCTTGCCCACGTTGTTTTTGGGTTATGATTCATTATGTTTCCAAAGCTTTATGTTGAGATTTGTTTCTTGATGGTGTAGTAGCCAACGCATCCAACCCTTGTCCTGGTATTGTTTGTTATGTTTGCTTGAGGACAAGCAAAGGTTTAGCTTGGGGGAGTTTGATAAGTGAATATTTGTATGGTTTTAACCCCTAATTTAGCTCGGTTTTGAATGTCGTTTGTGCTTTGTTAAGCCACTTTATGAGCTAATATCGTCTTCTAGGCGAATTCCTATGTTCTAACATATTTTGTAGGGAAAGTGACGTTTCTACGCCCTTTATCTATATTTCCGAGCATTTGCCTAGAACCCAAAGATTTGAAGCAAGCTTGACCAAGTGAAAGGCATTTCAAGAAGGTTCACTAATTCGAAAGAGAGAAGAAGCAAAGACAGTTTCGTAGTTGTCGGAAGATCAATCAATTAGGCGAAAGAATTCATCGCTTTACATCAAACCCTATCAACAAACCCGACTCAAGAGGTCAAGGGGGATGATGGAAGTCAAGTCAAAGCGAAGGAAGATGAAACGTTAGTCAAATACTTCTAGATGCCCACTTACCCGATCGGGTAAGTGTGTACCCGATCGGGTTTTTCTGCTGATTCGAGCATGGCGGCTTCTTCTTCCTATTTTTGTCCTATGTGTTTAATGCCCGACCTCTTCTCCACGAAACCCTAATACTATAAATAGATGCTCTAGGCCCTCATATCTCACACACCTTTCTACAATCCTCTTCTCTTCTCTTCTTACATTTCTCCTTAGATTAGGAGGAGGGGGAACTAGCCTCCCTTCTCTCATTTCCTTCTTCTTTAGTCTTTAGTTCTTAGTTTATTTTTTGTCCATTTCATATCAAAACATTAGCTTAGATCAATAAGAATTTCATCCTTGTAATCTCCTTTGTGTGGTTCAAGCGTTGTAATTGGTGGATCGTTTATTATGTGCAAGGATTTTCTATTATTGTTATCGCTTTCGTCATTGATCGTCATATAGGTATTTCTGTTTTATCCCTTGTTTAATGTCTTTATCGTTTTCTATTTGATTGTTATTCGCTTTACATATTGTCTTAGATTCATTTTAGTACCGTTATAATCATTGTTTCATTTCCTAGATTGTCAATTAGCGTCGTTATTATCGCCATATAAAGAGTCAAAAATCAAATAAACATGTCTATCCTAGTTTTCTTTGTTAATATCATTTTAGATTTAGACATTATCATGAGTAAGTAGTCACCTTTCTAGGGTGTAGGTAGCCATGTTAGATTGATTAAAAAGATGTTAATTGGATAAAGAAATTGTGCCTTTAAAACATTGTGTCTATGCATGTTTGGATTGTAATGATAGTTAACAATTTCTGGCCGGAAATCATCGACTAAAATGGAATTCTTTTCCAAGGTAGACATACGAGAATTGAATAGACAAAGCATGACATGGTGGATTAAGACCTAGTAAATCGCCTAAAAAGCCTGCTAGACCATCTGATCTATGATTGTAATGAACACATCATTCTTACGAACTCACAATGAATTATTTGCATGTTCCAAATCCAATTCCATCAATATGTCAATCTACATGTGTGAACCTACTTCCCTAGATGCTTTTCATTACTTGCTTTATTGTTTTCATTTGTTTTTATTTTGTTTTTATTTATGCTTTATATTAGTTTAGATATCAAAATCCCAAAACCCAGATATTCTTTAGATAAGACCAAATTGCGAGACATTTCACATTCTATAGGAAACACCATCTCCCTGAGTATCGACCCCTACTTCCCTAATTACATTAATTTGTTATTAGCCTAGTCTGGGTAATTTATCTTTGTATTGGGCTTGCGACAGGCCCGATCACTCACTGACGAGTGGAGCAGTTCAGTGGTCATCTATGAAGTTTGTCATGCGCACAATGATAAGATATATCAATTCTTACCTTCAATATTTCATGCCTATATCTTGTCAATTGCTTACATATGTTTTTGTATAGCTTATGCGCAGGTTTATGATCTACTTCTGAAGGCATTGACATGCTTTTTATGGCACAAAGAATGATTTTCATTAATAAAGAGTCTAGCAAGACATTTAAATAAAGCTTCGCGGGAGGCAACCCGTGTTTTATTATATTTTTGTTATGAAATAAATTATTTTTGTTGGAGAATTTAATAATGTTAATTTTTAAATAATTCATTTGGTTTTGGTTCTAATAGCTTTGACAATAAGACAATAATTTTATCTAGTATTGTAGTAGCTTGTTCATCACAGGTACTTTGGTGCTTGGGTTGTACTTTGCCCCCGTTTTCAAGCTAGCTTGGGGGAGCTGCTGCACGGTTGTATGTTTTCTTTTCTTTCTTTACCATTTTGTTGAGTCGTCCCCCATTCCTTTGTTGGTTATGTTGTCCTTCTTTGTGTTTTATGCGCTTAAACCCGTTTCGCACATTGAGGACAATGTGTTATTCTAGCTTGGGGGAGGGATTTAGTTTGTGTCGTTGTTTATTTAGTCTAGTTGTTTATTGAATTTGAAAAATTTGAAAAATCCAAAAAAATCAAAAAATTAAAATTTTTTAATAAAAGTTGTGTGTTTTGTCCACCCAATTGTGTTGTGCATAATGTCATTCCTCAATGCATTTCCCTTATTGTAGCTTTTTAGCCAATGTTTCACGCTTTTGACGGGATTTTGCATACATGGGGCTGTCTTGTACACAGTGGGTGAGGGATTGATTTTAGACTTATTAGGCTTGATCTTGACTTTGGCAAACTACATATACGGTAAGGTAGAGCCTACAGTGATCGGTACATCTATACCCGATCCCAATTAGGTGTGTGTAGTTTCTCCTTATGATTTGCGTCACATCAAAAACGCACAAGTATGGTTTTCATTCCATTTCTAGTGAGCATTACATTCATGATTTAAAAAGCATTTGAAGCCATTCACTTTGAATCCATTGCCTAAATTTAGCCCCTTTTCACATTGTTTCACATTTCATTAGATACATGTAAAAATATTGCCTACCTTGTTAAGTTAGTAGCTATACCGTTTGTGTTTGGGTGCTCATTTGGGATATTGTTCAAGTTATGTCAAAGTGATCTTGATTGGACGGAATTACTGATTGTCGTGCCGAAGAAAAAGAAAAAGAAAAAAAAAGAGTTCAAAGAAAAAAAAAGAATGAGAAAAAAATGAAAAGAAAAAGAAATGAAAAAAAAATGATGTTGAATATGAAAGAATGAAAAGAAAGAAAGAAGCAAGTATTGAAAAGAAAAAAAATGGTTTATGAAAAGAAGAATAAGTTGTGAGTGTTATTTCCATGATCCGAAATTCAAAAAGTTGGGAAATTCACTCTTGTGTTGCCATATGTATAAGCCAATTTGCTATTTTTGGCTTAGTTTTATTTTCTTGGGAATGGTTCCGAGTTTTGATTGAGCATCCTTGCATAATTGGTATGTTTCTAGCTTGACCTTAGCTCCACATTACCATAATTCATTTGTCCACATTGTTACCCATCTCCCATAGCCTTCTTCTTGCTTTTGGCTTCTTTCTATGCTTTTCATGATTGTTTTGACTTGTAGTTTTGGAATGTTTACCATATTAGATTGCGGGCGCATTGTCATGAGTCGTAGATAGGAGAGTACCACTCAAATATAAAATAATATTTCCTTGATTTATATAAAAATTTGAGTGTTGAGTGCACCGTGAGAGTCCATTGTCAAAAGATAATGCAAGAGCCGAAAAGTCTATTTGATGTTCCTTATGCTGCGCCGTTATGTAAATCTCAACCATGTTTTGCATTTTCCCTATGCCGAAAAGTCTATTTGATGTTCCTTATACTTGATGGGATTTGCATTTGGTTGGATTGATTGTTGCTCGTCGCCCTTGTCTTTGTCATGTTTGTTATTGTATGCTTGCTTGAGGACAAGCAAGGGTTTAGCTTGGGGTAATTTGATAAGTCTTAATTTGTATGATTTTATCCCCTCATTTTAGCTTGATTTGATATGGTTTATCCACTTTAAGAAGTGGTTTTATGAGCTAATCTCTCATTTGCAGTATTTCTCGTGCTTTAATGTCATTTGTAGGAATTGAGTCGTTTCTACTTCAAATCCCGTCATTTGAAGGAAATATGAGCAAGGAGAAGCTAAGAAGGACGATTACGTGAGGTTAAGATGGCATGCTATAAAGATCTAGAGGTTCCGAGTCAAAGGGAAGAAGTTTCAAGTCATTCCGAGCTCATATGCACAAGTTGCGACGGTTTAGCTATTCGTCGACGAAAGTCGTCTCAAACCTCATGCTCCGACCCTTAACCCTTGGGGACATGATCAAGTTCAAATAGGGGAGGAAATGAGGCCCAAGAGGTGTTAGTTACGTCCCCGTTCGAATTTAAAGTCAATGGAGTCAAGGCAGATCAAGTCACGTACCAAGGGAAGATCAAACGAAAGTCAAAGAGTGAAGAATACAATATACCCGATCGGGTATGTGGTGAACCCGATCGGGTATGTTTGCTGATCCGAGCTTTTGCTTCGACTTCCTCCTTTTTGTCCTATGTGATGAATGCATGACCCCTCCCCCACGAAACCTACTGCTATATAAGAGAGCCTCAGCACACAATTCTCAGCACACCTCCCTACACATGTAAAAACCCTAGCCTCCACACAACATTAGATTAGATTAGTTTTTCTTCTTTCTCTCATCTTTCTTAGTTTAGTTTAGTTTTAGTTTTCTCTAGTTTAGTTTAGTTCTAAGTTTCCTTCAATTGTAATTGTTCTATTTGTAATTGGAATTCTAGTTTCCGGGTTTGCATTTTCCTATTCAAGTTCCTATTCCATTTCAATCTTTGCTCATCCTTTCCGGTAATCTTTATTCTCGCTTTTACATTATAGTTTCATTTTCTTTCAGTATTTCCTTCATCATGTTTATCATTCTTAGTTTTGTAATCTTAGTTTCCCTTTCATTGTTAATCATGCATAAGTAAATCTTTGTTCTAGGGGAAGGGTTAACATTTCTAATTAATTTATAAGTATAAATTGATTCCGGTAGAATCGTTCTTTGTTATCTCTATTTCTTACTTGAATCTCGTGATAGACTTTGTTTAATGGCCATAAACAATTGTTTGTACTTGTCAATTTTTGTCTCAAGGGCGAGAGTCGAGATGAAAATTAAAGGACTGGCAAGAATAGTTTAATGACCTAGCAAGGCTGAAAAGACGTTAGGACCCGTTAAAAAGTCGGTATGAATCCGAAAGGAATATACCATTTAAAGACTTGGACAACTATAATTTTTCTAAACCCGTAATCAACTTTGCTTTTAAATTAATTAGCATGTGAACCCCGATCCCTAGATCCTTTCCTTTATTGTATTGTTATCATTTTTATTATATCATTTATTAATTAGTGACAAACATTTGCCAATCGTACAAGATAGAGTTCTAACCATAACTATTCACAAGTATCTCCCGTCTCCCCGAGATCGACCCCTTACTTCCCTAATTACATTAATTTTTTTTGTTAGCCTAGTCTGGGTTATTTATCTTTGATTAGGGTATGTGACAACCCTATCACTTATGCCGGGTACTATCCGTCTTAAGCTTAATACGGGTCAAATATTACCACATGGTGATAATAAAGATAAAAGTTTTGATATATCCTATGCAACAAGTGATAATTTGGTATGTAAATGGCCGTCTTCAACTTAAACCAGATAATGTCCGTCTTAAATGAAAATTTGTATCTCCTAAAACATCTTAATATTCAATTAAACGGAAATTGAGATTCATACGAGCAAGTGTGCAAAGTATCAATGAGGCTTGGAACTACTTAATTGCACATTGAAAATCGTGATAATACCTTAAATTATGTAGGTAGCTCATTTTAACGGTTGACCAAAAATATTAACTCAAAATTTCAAATTTTCATCCGACAAGGAGATAGCGCTCCTGCTAGCCCCCTAGTTGTAATACTCCGTATTCTGATAATCTTGTACTCAGTAACTTCACAAACCAATGCGTGAGCAACGTCACGACTCAACTCAGGAACAGTACTACTGACTGCCCAACAATGTATGACCAACGTCACGACTCAAGCCCAGAATAATATAATCGACTGTCCAGCAAAATAGGAATAAGAATAACCAATGCTATAAGCAAACATAGTGTTATAGTCCAACTAACCATAACACCACAAATAAACAAGCACAGATGACCAATGTTATAGTATCTTGACCTATAACATTACACCTCAAAGGTCATGTTATAGTTCGAGTTACCATAACACCAGACACAAAAGCATATAACATCCAATGTTATAATGCCGCCAACTATAACCTTCACTTAACCCTAGTGAAGTTATAGTAACCCCAGATATAACCTTAGTTAAGCATGTCAGGTTATAATATCATCAACTATAACCATCACTTAACTCCTGCAGGGTTATAGTATTCCAACTATAACCTTAGTTAAGCGTGCCAGGTTATAGTATCATCAACTATAACCTTCACTTAACTTTAGCAAAGTTACAGTACCTTCAGCTATAACCTTCACTCAACTTTAGTGAAGCTATAGCACTTCAAGCTATAACCTTATACGTACGAGGTTATAGTATCATAACCTATAACTCTCTTCCGTCATGGGTTAGTTCTCTATAACACCATCACCGAGGGGTCGACTCCACGGTAAAAACCGTCATGTCACCACAACGAGTCTTGTTATAGTACATCGCACCATAACTTCACTTTCAAAGTTATAGCTCAAATAGGTATAACCATGGTAGCTTACATACAAAGTTATAGTCTAATATACTATAACTTTACGATGTAATTAAACCAAAACCCTAATTCTTCAAAATAACCAAAACCCTAGGTGATAAATCACCAAACCCTAGCCTCCCTCACAAGAGAAGCCACGGCCAAAATAAAACCCTAGGCCGCCACCGTTGGTGTGCCTAGGCCGTTGCACACGGCACCACAACAACGCCACTAAGGTTGTATCGCAACCCTAGATGACACAAATAATATTATACAAAAGAACATATAATAAATACAATTAAATGCATATAATATTACATACAATACAATTAAATCATACATACACCATTATATCATACAAATCACGCTTACTTTCTATAAACATAATTAAAGAAGAAAACCTAGTTACCTTTTTAGCGTAAAATCTACGATAAATCCTCTTCTAGAATATAACAGTCTTCCTCCGGGTTGTCCACGAAGCCTTCACCATCATTATCAACACGTGCCAATAATAATAATGATTCTAATTAATAATCTAGCGCATAAAACTACGAAAAGATGGAAATAAAATATAAAAATTACAACGATCGAAGAATAGATTGGCTAGGATCAATCTAGGAACGAAGATGAATGATTAATGATGAAGGAAAGGAGAAGGAGAGACACAAAACCCTAGGGAAAGGGGCTGCCACCACACGGCACAAAGGGAGGAAGGAGAAGAGAGAATTAGGTTTAGGGTTTTCAAATACAAGAAAGGGAAGGAGGTTAGGTTTAGCTTGGTATTTATAGAGAAGCTAATGGGCACTATGGTTTAACTAGAAAATTAGCCCAATAAGATATAATAAGGAGGATTTGACCCAACAATGAAGTTATACTAACATTAGGCATAACTAAGACTAATAAAATAAGGATTTCCGAGAAATAATTAATTATTTCGAATAAAATAAATAGCGGAAATTCTAGGGTGTTACAAACATGCTGAACATTCCTGAAGATTTGGCAATTGTGGCAGTGTCTGACGTACTTAATACAATCTGACTTCGTAGTCGTCCAGTAATATCCTAGACGTGTGATTTTCTTTGCCATCATGGTCCGCTCATGTGAGGACCGCATTCTTCATCATGTACTTCTTCTATTACTTTTCGTGCTTGTGAATGATCAAGGCAACGCAAGACAACACCAAGAGGTGTTCTTCTGTATAATTCTCCTTGCATGAGGAGGTATTGAGAGGCTACTAAGCGTATGACGCGTTGTCCCCTCTTATCTATCTCTGGCGAGTATGTACCGTTGAGTTTGAAGTTTAGAATGGCTTGGAACCAGGGTCCTCTGGATTCTTTTCTTCGTCCATAAGTTGGTACACGTAGGCCAGTTCTGACCGTCGTTCGATGCACAGAGGCATGTTGATCATGTTGTCTGGCATGTTGATCAAGGCTGCAAGGTTCGCAAGAGCGTCTGCAAATTGATTCTCTTCACGAGGTAGATGTAGATAAGTGACTTGATCAAAGAACTTGGCAACTTGATCTATTCTGGCCTGATAGGGTGCTAGACTTTCATTTCGAATTTTCCACGATCCCGTGACCTGGTTGATTATCAAGGAGGAGTCTCATTGAACTCGAAGATTCTTAATGCCTAGACTAACTGCCGCTTGTAAACCAATGAGGCAAGCTTCGTATCCTGCTGCGTTATTTGTCACCTCGAAGTCGAGTTTGACAGATAGTGGTGTATGCTCGCCTTCAGGAGAAATCAGCAACACTCCTACTCCGAACACTCTTAAATTCGATGCACCATCAAAGTAAAGGTACCAGGAGTCTATACAGGTTTGTAATATATCCTCGTCTGGAAATGACCACATATCTATTGTTTGGGTGTCGTTGATAGGATTGTCTGCGAAAAACCCAGCGACGGCATGTCCTTTTATGACTTTCAGAGGTACATATTTGTAATCGAACTCTAAGAGCATTAAAGTCCATCTTGCTAGACGTCCGTTGAGGATGGGTTTCTCGAAGAGGTATGTGATAGGGTCCATATTGGAGTACACCTTGACCGGGGTTCTAGCTAAGCATGTAATGACCAAGTAGCGAGGCATGTCTTTTCGAGAGGTGTATATTTGCACTCATATTCTAAGAACTTCTTACTAAGGTAGTAGATTTCTCTTTCTTCTTTCCCGACAGTTTGTGCGAGCATAGCTCCCATGGCCGTTTCTATGACTATGAGATATAAACCAAGAGGTTGATCTCGTTGGGAAGGCATTAACACTGGTGGTTTTGCTAGTGTCTCCTTGATTATGTCGAATGCCTTTTGGCAATCATCATCCCATATGGTATGATCTGTTTTCTTTAGCTTTTTGAAAATTGGTTCACAGATCATAGTGAGTTTCGATATCAACCGACTCACATAATGTACTTTGCCCAGGAAACCTCTAACTTCCTTCTCTGTTTGGGGTTGCGGCATTTCGATTAGGGCCTTGATCTTGGATGGATCAATTTCTATTCCCCTATGACTGACAGCATATCCTAGGAGTTTGCCTGAAGTTACTCCGAATGCACATTTCTGAGGGTTGAGTCTCATGTTATATTTGTGCAATATGAGAAAGAACTTGCGAAGATTCTCGATATGCCATTTCCTGTCTTTGGATTTAACAAATCATATCGTCTACGTATACCTCCACTTCTTTATGTATCATGTCATGCAATAATGTAGTTGTGGTACGTTTGTACGTAGCTCCAGCATTATTTAGTCCAAATGGCATAACAGTGTAGCAGTATATGCCCCATGGAGTGACGAAAGCTGTTTTATGCATGTCTTCTTCAACCATTTTGATCTGGTTATACCCGGCATACCCATCCATGAAGGATAACAATGCGTGATCTGCTGTGTTATCTACCAATATATCGATATGCGGTAGAGGGAAGTCATCTTTGGGACTTGCTTTGTTTAGGTCTCTAAAATCAACGCAAATCCGGATTCGTCCATCCTTTTTGGGTACGGGAACTACGTTAGCCACCCAGTCAGAATACTTGGAAACTTTGATGAATCTGGCCGTGAATTGTTTTTCGACCTCTTGTTTGATCTTAAGAGCCCATTCAGTCCTCATTCGACGGAGCTTCTGTTTAACAAGTTTAAAACCTGGCTTGATCGGAAATTGGTGCTCTGCGATGTCCTTGTCGATCCCTGGCATGTCTTTGTAAGACCAAGCGAAAGCGTCTTTGAACTCGTGTTGAAGGTCTACGAAGCTGGCCTTCTCAGTTGGATTCAGGGTTGTCCCTATTCTAAGTTCTCAGGCTTCTAGTTCGGTCCCTACGTTGATGGGTTTAGTGTTTTCTATGACTTGTGCCCATTTCCCCTCTTGTAGTATTTCTTTGATTATATGGGGAGGTAAGTCAATCGAGTATGGGTCTGGATTATCCTCATTGTCATCATAAATAGAATTGCATTCAGAAAAACAAAAGGAGTAAACATAATCAGATTTGTTCATATTAAATTTTGAAAATAGCTGAAACAAAGAGTCCATTTGTTCAGTAGTCATAGGCGGTAAAGGAAAAGCTGCTGGAACATTTCCCAAACTGCTGCTACTATTAGATGCTAAGCTAGGAGAAATAAAGGAATGGGGAATGACAGCAGAAGGAGACTCTCTAAGAACTTCGCTAGACTCTGACTCAGATTCCGACTCCGACTCCGACTCTGACTCGAATTCGTTGTCGTCTGGTTCTCCTTTGAACATCTCTCCTTCTCCAGTAGCGACTTTGAAGAGTTTCCCTTGGTTGTTGGTCCATTTGATCGACTTTCTCCATCCTTTTGGTTGGCTTGAGCCAACGTCGTTGATTAATGTTGTAGGGTTGAAATGATCGTTGATGCGTGTATTTTCTATAGACTTTTTAGTCCATTTATGCACGCATTTCTATGTCATTAAGGTGATATTATATCACCATATGCCCCTATTTGGCTACTTTGTACTTTCATTACCATTTTGTAGGTACAAGCTGCATAGTAGCGGAAACCGAGCCAAAAGAGTCCACTTTGCATGCATTTAGGAGAATGGAAGGATCGGAACAGGAACTCTTGCATGGGGAAGCGTGAAACCATCCACTATCAAGACCAAAGTCATGTCTCACACTATGTATTATGCCAGAAGACCTCGATCGACTATGCATTTGGTCGATCGAGGTAAGTTGAAGCCAGAAGACCTCGATTGAGCTACATCATTGCTCGATCGAGTAGGAGTTGTAGATCAGTTGCTCGATCGAGTAGATCAAGTGCTCGATCGACTGATTTCCATGAATAAAAGCCTCGATCGAAGGGTTCTTTCCCTCGATCGAGTGGATCTTATCACGGGCTTTAAGTCCATAGCTTAATTAGGGTTAGAGTCGTGTTAGACACTATATATGACTCTTATTTACGTCATTAGCATCAGGGAGTTTTTATTATTCAGGGATAATCATTCATAATTAGCAGACATTAATTTTTCCTTAGTTTTTGAACTTTTAATCTTTAGTTTTCATTCGGGTTATTCGACGTGGATTTGTTCTTTACGCCGGATTTCTAAGATTGTAAACGACTTTCTCTCTTTTACTCTTACCTTTATTCTAATCTTAATTACTACTTACTCTACATAATTACTGCGTTGTTATTGTCATGCTTATTAATTGCGATTTTATTATGTCTAATGTCATATGTTTAATCGTCTTAGTTAGCATCGTTAATAGCATGAGTAGCTAATTCTCTTGTATGTTGGGATGAGGGAAATTGTAGTAGAGGCATGTTAGGATAGATTATTTTAGTTAGTCTTGAATATGAGAATCAGTTTAAGCAATTTAATTAAGGTTTAGTCGAATGAGTGCACGCAGGAGACTAGGCTAGGTAGTTAACCCCGACCTGGATCGAGAGATTTGAAGGGAAGTCTTGCTTAGAATTGATAGGTGACTCCTAAGAGGACGAGAGTTAATTAGGAAAATCCCTAGGGTGGTCTGAGACCGAGAGGAGAAAACCATTGCTCTTCTCATTGATAGATTGACTGACTTAGTTGACCCGTAGATGCCGATACTGCAGTAGACCGAATCCTAGCACATTCTCTCTTTCTCTGATTTATTCCATACTTATTTCTTCCTTTATTACTCTTTCCTTTAATCTTATTTAGTTTAGTTAAAACCAATTTTCAAAACCCCCAGATTGTTTCTTGCAGATTTAGATTACAGTTAATTAGTTTCCTCCCTGTGGAGATCGACCCTACTTCCGCTATCTTCTTAGTTAGTTGACTTAGGTTTTATTTTTGGTGTATAACGATACACATTAAATTTTGGCGCCGTTGCCGGGGAGGCAATTTAATTTTCTGTTTATTTATTTCTGTCTCGTCTTAAGGAATTTCTAATTCCTTAAGACTGTTCTTATCTTTTTCTTTCTATAGTTGTGTATGCGCAGGTCCCAAAGGCTCGAATTAGTGGAAGCTGATCCGGAGCCTGAAAGAACCTTCCTACGCAGGAAGAGAGGGATAGATAAGACCGTTTAGGAGGAAGACTTGAGTACTTATGAATCCGTCTTCGACAGTTTCATTTTCGAGGAAGATTCAACTGTTGAGACTACCATTCCAGCAAAGATGCCCAATATTGCTAGTCACTCTGAGCCCACCGCTGCATGTATACCCCAGGGATTCAAACTTACAACGGACGAAGATGGAACTTCTTTCGATCTTCGTCCGTCTTATATCAAGCTTGTCCAGCAGGATAAGTATAAGGGTGTAGCTGGGGAGGATCCGAGGAAGCATATGGAGACCTTTGCTGACTACTGTTCTTCTATTCCGGTTTCTAAAGGGGTGACAGCTGACAAGATCAAGGAGTTCTTGTTTCCTTTTTCCCTTACTGATAATGCTAAAGACTGGTTGAAGAACTTGAATAGAGAGGAACTGGGTATTACCGACTGGACCATGCTCGCACTGGCCTTCTACAAGAAGTATTTTCCACCACAAAGGACGAATGCTTTGAGGGGTCAGATTACTAATTTCAAGCAAACGGTTCATGAAAATCTCTATGAGTCCTGGGATCGATTCAAGACACTAGTGAGGTCTGTTCCTCACCATGGGTTCGAACAGTGGTTTCTGTGTAACCAGTTCTACAACGGGTTATATGATGATCATCGAGCCATTCTAGATGCCGCGTCAAACGGGAGGTTCCAGAAGGAAATAGATGATGATATGGGTTGGAAACTGATTGAGGAGATGGCAACCCATTGTGCTGAATATGGTAATCCGCGAAGTGGTACACGGACGATAGCTAGTATTGATTCCGAAGGTCTGGATGCAAAATTTGATAATTTAAATGCCAGACTTGACAAATGGGAGAAGAAAGCTGAAGATAACCAGCAGACGGTTCATTTGCTGCAGCGGGATGATGTGATTACTTGCGAGAGGTGTGGCGAAACTGGTCACACGGCTATAGACTGTTTTGCTGAAAAGGAACAAGTCTTTTCCTTTCAACAATACCGTCAAGGAGGTGGGTACTACAATCAAGGGAATATCCATCCCAATTTGAGATGGACAAGCTAGAACGTCTTAAATCCTACCCCTCCACCACCGCAGCCGACGTATCAACCGCCGCACAAGCAAGGATTTCAGAAAATCCAGTCTTCACAGCAAGCTAGTTCCTCATCTGGAGGAATTTCAGAAGTCGGGGAGTTAAAGTCTATGATCCAAGCTTTAGCTATCCAAATGAGCAAAACTGATCAAGCAATGAATGCTACTATTAAGCTTTTGGTGTCGCAGATTGCTCAATTGGCGGGAGCTAGATCGACTAGGCAACCTGGGCAGTTACCGTCACAAACTGATAAGAACAAGGAGACGCTGAATATGATTACTCTGAGAAGCGGTCTTGCTTATGACAGTCCTGGTACAGTTGCTGATATTTCTGGTGCGCATCCCGATGTTGCGAAGACTGTTGCTGATAATGTAATCGATCGAGAGGTTATTGCTAGTCGATCGAATGAAATGAAGGAGAATCTACTCGATCGAGAGATAGGTGTTAGTCGATCGAGTGAATCAGAAAGCTTGTTACTCGATCGAGAGGTTGTTGATGGTCGATCGAGTGATTCAGATAGACAAGTGGTCGATCGAGAGAATCCAGTTACTCGATCGAATAAGTTGACTGAGGAAGCTGATCGATCAAGCAGTTTAAGCTCTCATAATCTTCGATCGAGTGACATTGATACTCGATCGATGGGTTTTCATGAGCGAGAAGCTCGTTCGAAGGGGTTAAGCAAGCGGATGATTAACAACGCAATTGTCAAGGATATGCAACGTGGTAATCCTGACATTCCAGTTCCGTTTCCTGGTCGGTTGAAGAAGGCTAAGGACGAGAAGGAATTTGTTCGGTTCGCTAACATTGTGCGCGATCTTAAAGTGAATGTTCCCCTTACCGATCTTTTATTAAAGGTACCCTCTTACCTGAAATTTATGCGAGAAATTCTTTTGCGTAAGAGGTCTGTAGACACTGTAGAGACTGTTGCTTTAACTGAGGAATGCTCTGCGTTCCTCCAACATAAATGCCCACCTAAACTGTCCGACCCAGGTAGTTTTTCCATACCATGTCGTATAGGTACCTATCTTATAGATAACGCGTTATGTGACCTAGGAGCTAGTATTAGCGTCTTGCCTTTGTCTTTAGCCAAACGGTTAGGCTTTACCAAGCTCCAGTGTACCAACATGACAGTACAGATGGCAGATATGACCTTGTCTCGACCCTTAGGAATCATAGAGGATGTTCCTGTGCAAATAGGAAGATTCTTCATCCCGGTCGATTTCATAGTTTTAGATATACCTGAGGATTTTCACACTCCCATCATTTTGGGAAGACCGTTCTTGCATACTGCGCAAGCGGTTATTGATGTTGGGTTACGGACTCTAACTTTTCAAATAGGTGGGGAGAACTTAGTATTCACGCAATCTCATGGTAGTAAGATTCCTATGCTTGTGTCACCATGCTACGCACTTCCCTTATCTGATATCACACCTGATTTATTCACGCATGACAAAGCTTCGATTCCTATCGAACCTATAGCTCCTATCTGTGATATTCCCATTGCTACCGTAACACCTCCGCCCCAGCTTGGGAGCAAATTGAAGGAACATACTGTTGTATGTTGCCTTACAGATCATATAGCGGCAGCATTGGAGCCGGAGAAGGGAGAGCCAAGTCCGCGTGACGACATCAAGTAGAAGTCCAAGAAGGACAAAGGAGCTCGCATGTACTCGAGTGATTCAGAAGTGGAGCTAGACTCCAAGAAACCATCGTATGTGTGGAGAAAGAAGTCGGAAATTACCGCAGCTGAGGGTAATTCTGCAAGTCAAAGGTCAAACGGTGGCCTTCTCATGAAACTATTTGGTTGGTGGCCGGGTTTGCAACCCCGTGCAAATTGTAACAAACAATTTATTGCGTTTGCGATTAGACAATTAGACTATCACGTGATAGTCCGTAGTTTAGATAGACAATTTATTTTTCCTATTGGACAATTTTTTGGTATTTTCTGGTATTCGGTTGGCATCGTTTTGCAGGAACGGAAGCGGAAATCAACTGTTCAAAGTCGTGAGCTGTGCAATTAAGAAGTGCTCGATCAAGTAAAGCTAACTACTCGATCGAGCGGTTTTACCTGACAATGTGCTCGATCGAGTAGAATTTCTACTCGATCGACCCCCAGTTTGATGCTGGTTTGGGGAAGCTTCTGTTTTTTTCTTCCATTCCTTACATATATTTCATTCCCTTAGGAACATGTATTAGGTTGTTTTTTTCCCTTTCCCTTATATGTTGTTGTGCTATAGCCAATGAGTACATTGTCTGTTTTGGTTTGGGGAAGTGTTTTACATCCTTTTGCGTCTGCATTTGCATTTGTATTGCATTCACGTTTACAATTCATGTTAATTATCCTTTTGCATCTGCATTTGCATTTGTATTGCATTCACGTTAACAATTCATGTTAATTAGAAAAAATTTGAAAAAATAAAAAATATCACGTTTATTTTTGCATATAGTCGAGTCGGATTGGAGTCTCGTTTATGATGAAATCGCACTACAAGTCTATTCTATGCTATTCTTTGCACCTTTCTTGACCTATTTAGTAAAATCAAAATAGTGAACTATTGAATTTTGTCTTGGAATTTAAATTTGACTAGTAGACTTGACTCAACATTTTGGCAAACTACTTATATTTTCTGAGTTTTAGAGCTTATAACTGGTGACATCTATGACCAGTTCATCTAGGAATGAGAGTAGTTACTGTCCACATCTCGTGTCATTTTCTTGTATATGAATTTTGATTTCTTATTGCCTGCACGCATTGGGTTTGTGGTCGGTATTACGTGTTTTGAGAATATTTGCATCTCCTTTTTCCTCATTTTACCCCATTAACTCCACATAAAGCCATATCTGCCTGTTGCCCTTAACTACATCCTAAACTGAGCCTACCTTTGCCGAGCTAGTTTAGTAGTCGAGGTATATTTTACCGTTGTGTCAGTTTTGGCTCGTTATCGTTGATTGGAGTGGGTATTTGCGAGAAAAAGAAGAGAAGTGTAATTGTGTCTCGATCGAGTACTTTGTTTAGCTCGATCGAGCAGAGTTTGTGTTTTTGTGCCTCGATCGAGTGATTCATGCAGCTCGATCGAGAGGTTTTCCTCAATCAGCCAAGAAAAAGAAAAGAAAAAAAAAGAAAAAATGAAAAAAAAACATGAAAAATAATTGGCTAAAGTTTTTATTGTTTACAACTCCTGCGCTTATTATTATTTGTCGAGGTGTTCTATGGGATTTGTGTTGTATATGCCTATTTATGTTAAGGCATCGAGCTTAATTTTGATAGTTGGAAGAATGGAACGTTCTATTGCGGTCTTGTTAGGAGCTAGCTTGGCTATTTACATATTTCCATTAAATTTTTTGCCCCTTCTTACCTATTAGCCTCACATATCCATATTTTGCAAATGTTTGGCACGTGATTGTCTTTGAACGGTGGTTATGCGTGTGTACGGTGCTTGAATCATATTTCATGTTAGTTAGCAATGCATGTTGTGTCGGTCGTAGTCTAGGTGAGTGACTATATTTTCTTCTCTCTTTCTTATACATATTTACTTACCATTTGCTTGTTGAGAGAAGAGTGACCCGTGAGAGTCCGAATTTGGTTGAGTCTTGCAAGGTCGAAAGTCTAATTTATTTCCAAGATTGTATAAATTCGTTCACTTTCGTATTAAGCTTTGTAGCGATTGAATGAGTGCATTAAACTGTTTAACATTGACTTGTAGCTAGCTCTGAGACTTACTCCATTCCCCTAGGTTTATTTTGTTCCATATAGCTGCATTTAGTTTGCTTGAGGACAAGCAAAGGTTTGGTTTGGGGAAGTTTGATGCGTGTATTTTATATAGACTTTTTAGTCCATGTATGCACGCATTTCTATGTCATTTAGGTGATATTATATCACCATATGCCCCTATTTGGCTACTTTGTACTTTCATTACCATTTTGTAGGTACAAGCTGCATAGTAGCGGAAACCGAGCCAAAACAGTCCACTTTGCATGCATTTAGGAGAATGGAAGGATCGGAACAGGAACTCTTGCATGGGGAAGCGTGAAACCATCCACTATCAAGACCAAAGTCATGTCTCACACTATGTACTATGCCAGAAGACCTCGATCGACTATGCATTTGGTCGATCGAGGTAAGTTGAAGCCAGAAGACCTCGATCGAGCTACATCATTGCTCGATCGAGTAGGAGTTGTAGATCAGTTGCTCGATCGAGTAGATCAAGTGCTCGATCGACTGATTTCCATGAATAAAAGCCTCGATCGAAGGGTTCTTTCCCTCGATCGAGTGGATCTTATCACGGGCTTTAAGTCCATAGCTTAATTAGGGTTAGAGTCGTGTTAGACACTATATATGACTCTTATTTACGTCATTAGCATCAGGGAGTTTTTATTATTCAGGGATAATCATTCATAATTAGCAGACATTAATTTTTCCTTAGTTTTTGAACTTTTAATCTTTAGTTTTCATTCGGGTTATTCGACGTGGATTTGTTCTTTACGCCGGATTTCTAAGATTGTAAACGACTTTCTCTCTTTTACTCTTACCTTTATTCTAATCTTAATTACTACTTACTCTACATAATTACTGCGTTGTTATTGTCATGCTTATTAATTGCGATTTTATTATGTCTAATGTCATATGTTTAATCGTCTTAGTTAGCATCGTTAATAGCATGAGTAGCTAATTCTCTTGTATGTTGGGATGAGGGAAATTGTAGTAGAGGCATGTTAGGATAGATTATTTTAGTTAGTCTTGAATATGAGAATCAGTTTAAGCAATTTAATTAAGGTTTAGTCGAATGAGTGCACGCAGGAGACTAGGCTAGGTAGTTAACCCCGACCTGGATCGAGAGATTTGAAGGGAAGTCTTGCTTAGAATTGATAGGTGACTCCTAAGAGGACGAGAGTTAATTAGGAAAATCCCTAGGGTGGTCTGAGACCGAGAGGAGAAAACCATTGCTCTTCTCATTGATAGATTGACTGACTTAGTTGACCCGTAGATGCCGATACTGCAGTAGACCGAATCCTAGCACATTCTCTCTTTCTCTGATTTATTCCATACTTATTTCTTCCTTTATTACTCTTTCCTTTAATCTTATTTAGTTTAGTTAAAACAAATTTTCAAAACCCCCAGATTGTTTCTTGCAGATTTAGATTACGGTTAATTAGTTTCCTCCCTGTGGAGATCGACCCTACTTCCGCTATCTTCTTAGTTAGTTGACTTAGGTTTTATTTTTGGTGTATAACGACACACATCAATCGTCTTGAAGTTTCATGGTAATGATCTCATCATGTGCAGCTCTGACGAATTGATCTTCTCCAAACAGAAGGCTAACTGCTTGTTCGTGTAAACAAGGTGTCTGACGATTTTTGACGGTAGGAACCGTTTCGGAGGGAATAAAGTAGCAATCGTGGAAGATCTCGATTCCTGCTAATTGTATTCCTCTATAATGCCAAGGCTCGGGAAACCTGTGAAAGTATTCTTGGCTTCCTTCCATAATGAAATATCCGTTTGGAGTAGGGAGATAAGGTTGCATCTGGATTTTCTTACTCTTACGATTTTGCACTTGAGTAAGCATTTTTAAGGTTTCCTCTTTCGTGGGTTTGTACCCTAATCCCAATGGTATTTTTCCAGAATTCCCTTCTTTGTATGGTGCAAAGGTACTTTTCCTGGTTGGGTTTAATGGCATCCCTGGGATTTAAGTATGTGGTTTACCACTAGGTAAGAGTATGGGTCGAAATATAGAGGTGCCAACAAACTCTCTACAAGATTCACACTCTGAAATCCTCCAAGCTCATATATTGGATCCGTAGCTACTTGATTGCTGGACATTTTCTCTATCACAGCCTTGATATGTGGCGAACTGATTGTCAACCTTGCCATCTAGAGGAATTTTGATCTTTTGGTGTAGGGTGGATGTTACTGATGTAGAAGCATGAATCCATGGCCTTCCCAGAAGTATGTTGAAGGATGCTTCAATGTCTACAATCAAGAAGTTAACCTTTCGCTCGACTGTCCCAGTGGTTATGGTGAGGTTGACTAGTCCCACTACCTTCTGTCGTGTCCCGTCGTATGCTCGAACACCTTAGTTGGTAGGAGTCCAATCCGTTTCTTTCATGCCAAGTTTACATGCCTTTTTTAGTGGTATGACATTGACTGCGGAGCCATCATCTACCAAAGTCATGGGTATATTCTTTTTTAGGCACTTAATTGTGATATACAAAGCGAAGTTGTGACTAGCCCCAAAAGGAGGTAAGTCTTCGTCTGAGAAGGTAACTGGGTTGCTTAGCCGCTTGACTCAATCTTGGAAGACCAAGTTGACTACATCGTCGGGTGTAGAGTCGTGTGCTAAATTTAGCTTTGCCAATGCTTGGAGTAGAGCTTGGCGATGTGGAAACGAACTCGCAACTAATTGCCGGAATGAAAGATCGGCCTTTGTCTTTTGTAGTTGCTTTAGCAGATGGTCAGTAGATGTACCCTCGCCATCATTTGGGGTGATGACAGTGGTATTAGTAATCGGACCATTAGTAGTAGGATTGTTCTTAGGGACACCTTGATAAGGACGTCCTGATCGAGTGAGATAGCTTACATCTTGATCTTCCCTACTTTGAGTTTGAGAATGTTCTGTGAGGTATTCATCTTCATTGTCATCGGCCCATATTCCGTTGACGGTATTGAGATCTTTTAAACTAATGATTTCAGCTTCTAAAGTGATGACACGTTCAACCAGATTGTCACATGTTGTGATCACTTCTTGCATTGTAAATTTTTGGGATAGGACTAGAGCTCGTGGTGCGCTTTCTTGGGGTGTGGTGCCCGGAATGCGTAGGGATGTCACGATGATTTCGAGCTCTGAGACCTGTCTACTCACATTTCTAGCCCATGCGATGAAGTCTTTGATGGTAGGAGAAATGGTAGAATACATTTCCTCACTTTCGAGCATGTTAATTGCATCTTCAAATGAGGAGATAAGGTGTGAGCTATCCAAGGTGGATTCTTCATCCGTGATCACTAGAACTCCAAGAGGATTCTTGGTGTTGTGGGGTTTGCCAACATGATTTAGGCTTAGACGACTGTCTTCAATCATATCTTGGATGACATGTTTCAATTTGAAAAATTTCTCTGTTTCGTGTCCTTTGCCTCTATGATACTCACAGTAAGCATTCTCATCCCAGAATTTACCCTTCTTTTCTGGATCTGATGTAGGTCCTATAGGCTGGATCTTGCCTTGCTGAGTCAATCTTTTTAAGGCACTGGAGTATGTGTCGCCGATGTTGATGAACTTCCTTTGAGGTTTGTTCTTTCTGGGTACTTCAACAAGGTTGACCTCATCGGTTTTGTTATTGGAGCCTTAAGAACGACTCGTTGAGCCTTGATGCCCGCGACCTACCGTTTTAGACAAGAGTCCCTTTCGGATGTTCCCTTCGATTCTGGTCCCTAGCACAGTTAAATCTTTAAACGACTTAATATTCTGGTATCTTAGGTGGTTTGCATAGATGGGTTTTATATTGTCCACTATTTTTTCCACAAGAGTGGCCTCATCTAGACGTTCGACCAATTGAGTACTAGTCTTGTTCCACCTACTTAGGAAGTCGGTGAAACCTTCCTTCTCATTTTGGGTAAGGACTTCTAGAGTACGCATGTTAACTTGAATTTCAGCATTGTCTGCGTAATTTTTGGTGTACTCGATGGCAGCATCATCCCATGTTGCAATTTTCTTGTGGTCCAGAGAGTAGAACCATTGCTTAGCAATGGTGTCAAGAGATGAAGGAAAGATCCTTAGGGACATCTCACGTTTGATGCCTTTGATAGACATATAATCCTTGAAAGCACGGATGTGGTTCAAAGGGTTCTCATGCCCTTTGAATTTAGGGATGTCAGTCATGTTGAAATTGGTTGGTAGTTGGGCATTTACAGCATCATATTTGCGACTGTTCTTCCTATAGATGTCATCTTCCTTGAGATACATTAGTTGTTCCTCCAAGTATTGGAGTCATTTTTTCTCTTCAGTAAGAACTGGTGGGGTATCGACTTCTGGTTGTCCCACGATGAGAGGGACGTTATCGTGCACACTAGAGTCAGGAATGTCTGCGGGAGGCAGCCTATTTTATACAGCAACGATTCCACCTTCAATGGCATTGAGGCGATCATAGGCTTGGTCTTGACTCGTTTGGAGACGAAAAAGCGCAGCTAGGATTTGATCATTACCAATTGGCTCGGGTTAATGAACACTTGCTTGACTGGTTCCAGACATCTTGGAAACTGGCCAAGAGACCGACGACGAATCAAAACGCGATCGACCAATCTAGCACGCTTACTAGAAAAGACTTGATTTGTGAAGTGGGAGTGTGCCACTGTGTCTAAGTGAGTTTTGAAAATGACTGGTTTAGAATTGTTTGACCTAGACAACCGCAGTGTTGTTGTAGGAGTGTTGAATCGAAGTGGAAAAATGATTTTGACAGGACACTCGGACAGAGTTTTGACTCATTTCACGCTACTTTAGGCCACCTTACAAAAATGCTTTACAATTTTAAAAGGATTTTGATTTTGAAAATTTTGTCATGGTTTATTTTCAAAGATGATGATCATGTAAGGTTTATACACATTTAAACAAGCAGAATAAGGGCATGCTGAGTGCATTTAAAATGGTTTCCATACCAAGCAATCAAACCCAGGGTCTGTGGAGAGGTCCGCGCCAAACATGAGTAAGGTCGGTTCATAGTCCATTCACCCAAGTAGTGAAAGTCCTTGGTGCTAACATGAGTACAGACCGCGGTATGGTTGACGTCAATCGTAATCCATCCATAGGCCCAGATAAGAATTTGGACCGTCCGGACATGACGATTGGTCGAAAGGGTTGGGCTGGGCCTAGGAAAGCTGAATAAAACGACCTAGGAAAGTCAAGTAATGAGAACCGACAACTGTCTTATGCATACTATTCTCTAACCTTATTCAAGATTCACCTTGTATAACACGTAAGTATATAATCGCAGCGGAGTCGCCAAACTGTGATACATGGGTTCCGCGATCCTTTCCGAACTGTGGTGCACGGGATACCACGGCTGGAGAAACGAGGGACAAGCGTGAAAACACGCATTTGTGGAGTCGCCACCAAATTTTATAGGAAGTTGGAATCTTTCGAATACTTTATGTCATGTCTGAAAGTCCATATACCTTAATTAGACTCCTCTAATTAGTTACTAAATTACTTGTTAATTTAGTATTTAATGATCTATGTAACATGCATGCAAATATAAAGACATTTATATAAAAGAAGAAATTTCCTCACATTGAATTGGAAATGATATGGGCACAACAAGAACTCCTTTTTGTTGTTCTTGAGCTATTATATAGATGATCCTCCAAAAATCTCCAAACTAGAAGATCTCCTTTAAATTGCACCCAAAACTAATCCAAATAAACTTAACTTATTATTAACTAGATAATAAGAAAAGTTACACTAATATTAAAATATACTACTACTATAGTAATACTTAGTGAATATTAGTGTATGAGAGTTTTAGAAAGATGAGAGGATTTTAGTGAGATAAAGCAAATAAGCAAGAATGAACAACACAAAATCAACAACCATATTGCCCTTTTATAGGCAATATGTCCTGTCACTTTAAGCCTCACAAGGGACTTATTTTGCTTATTTTAATTCACATGCAAAGTGGTGGAGTGTAGTGTTGAGTGAAATGATTTTAGGTATACTATTCATGTCATAATCTCATGTGACTTGTGAGCATGAACAAAAGCAACCATCATCACCTACACTACTACTATGACCGGCCACATGTGGCCTTAAATGGTCCATTTTGATTTTTGATCTTTGTCCCACAAATACTTATTAATCATATGCTTAATTATCTTATATAATTAAGTGTTAATTTGATCATATAACAATTATATGACACAAATAAATAAATAATATGTACTTAACATTTTAAGTGATATTTTACCATTATATCAATATATAATGGGTCCCACAATGCTTAGTTAATTTATTTTACAACTCCTTGTAAATATAATTAACTAATTAGCTCTACCTCAAAATATATGTAAAACCTCAACTAATTTAGTAAATTAACGATTAATTACTAAACTAGATCTTATTTAATCATATTAAAATAAGATATAAATTTATTAGTCAATTATCGCATAATTGAAAAATAAGCTTAATCGAATTTGAGTTCCTAACTCAATTTCTAACTATTAACTCTCGTATATATATCAAATATATGTAATGGACTAATCAACTGTATCATATACAATTAATTAGTTACTATTTGGGTTTCATACTATAGGTGTGACCGAAAGGGATCAGTTGATCACCGCCGTCATACGTTAATAACGTCAAGCTCTAGTCAGCCAACCGTTATTGATTTACGTTAATCAACTGACTAATCATGCATATATAGTCAATAAATATCCCAATTATATTCCTTAATGAGATTTATTATGTGGCGCACTATTGTGCAGGACACCTACTCCAACAATGTCAAGACACAAAGTGATGACATGAACACCAAGAACTCGTTGCCCTTAGCATTCTACGTCTAGAATGACTCTCGTGGATGCCAATGAACACAGATGTTCACAAAGGTCTGGAGTAAGGGGTGAAGGTACGTATTAGGAAGTTCTTTTGATCGAACACCTAATCCCGCCCACCCCGATAGCGGCCTCTACTAATGATTAGGGAAACTCTTCTGTTATCGATCTGTTGTCGGTTATATGCCTGCAATGCAACATCCACAATTTAATCCTAGCATGTGAGCTTAGACTACGTCGGTTGAACATGTAGTTTAGCAATTAATTGAGTCGAATAGTGATTTAAGATTGAATTGGCATGTGAAACGCAAATAAATCATACAAAGAATCATACAATACAATGATTAAATAGAACTATAAAAGAAATATTACAATTGATTACAACGACCACGGGATCTATGTCGATATATGTTTGAAAGATTAATTGAAATAAAGAAAAGATTTAATGAAACTAAACGAAATCATATTAGCAGCGATAATATGAATAATAGTCGATTTCTTACCTAATTAAACTACGTCGGAGCGAATCAGGAAGATCGGAGACAAAAACCAGTCCGGAACAGGCACAACAAGAGGTGCGTCCTCTGGAAGAGGCGCAACACTTTGTGCGTCTGTTCCTGAGTTGGGTTCTGGTTGTGAAGCCAGAATCAGAATCAGTTAGTGTTCGTTGGTAATATATGGTGTATTAGTGATCTATAAGTCGAATTTAAGTAATTTAACAGATTAAATAAAACTATTTATATCAATGACGAATCTAGAGATTAAATATAGATGGATCTAGCCTCTAAAGACAAAAACTTGATAGATGACAAAAACCCATTAATATTGACTATTAGGGATCCAAGTCAAACAAACTTATCTAGATATAAAATGAAAGACGATTTATAAGAAATAATAAAAACTAATAAAGGTTTTGAAAAGGGTTTTGACATACTTCCGACATGAATCTTACATTAGATGAAATAAAGATACAATAGATGGATTAAACACCCTCAGACTTACATGTTAACGAAACGAGATATGAACTAAAGTTATCGATTTAGCGACAGCTCGACTCGAATATAAAGAAAGTGCCCTCGTACGAGGAACGATCGATTAGTTAAGTTGATTATTGTTGAGTTGGTCAAATTGGTAGGTCAATGCAATAACGTGACATGTCCAGAATGATCTGAGCTTACGTGGTCGATTGATCAAGCACGTAGTTGTCAAAATGCTTACAGCAAGGTCTAGAATGCAAAGAGAGAGAAAAGAAGGGGCAGAACACTCGCGTGTCTTGAAAGTGTGCACGAACTTCTCCTTATATAGGGAGAGATCCGAAGAGTTATGGAATAACTCGAACACGGAAAGAAATCTAGAAAATATTCTGGAAACAGGTAAAACGAGCTGGGGAAGAGGCGTAGCAGGCACTGTGACCCTTGGAAGAGGCGCATCACCCGTTGCGTCGTTTCCCAAGCAGTTTCCTACTTTAAAAGAAAGATTTCCGCGTTTCTTTATGGGAATTGCGGTAGATTTTGAATACTTTTCCAAATAAAATATGAATATATTTTACCAAAAAAGATAAGTTTTGAAATATTAAAATATCCGGAATATTCACGAGCGTTCAGACACGGTTTTAAAATACGGTTTATAGACAATGAAGCGGTTTTTGACTCGGGCTCCAAAATGACTCTAATGACTGTCAAAACAACCGTATCGGTACGTAGATGACGACCAAGGGGTAGACACAAGTGTTTGAGCTATCACTTGACGATAAACTTTACGGATTGTCATAAATCATTTCGCTGTAACATACATGCAGTCCAATCATCACTATGTGGTTGGCGAAAGGTGTAGATTCTAGGTATTTACACAAGTATAAAACAAAACTATAAAATGTTATTACTAATTTCGCGAGGAAAAAAATCATTATAATAATTTGAGAAATTTTATAAAATGAAACTATTAGCTTGAGGTATGAAAAATATTTTCACTAAGAATACACATTTCATGAAATTTTTCGTAATTAGTTTTGAGATCATTTTTTTGTTTTAAATTAAAATATAATGAGATGAACTAAAAAATTTTAAATTGACAATTTAAAATGTTAAATTTTCATATATACCGCGCATGCATTGCGCGAGATCTAAACTAGTATATATTATTGTAAAAAAAACTCAAAATAAAGTAGTTGTTGATTACCTATTTTGTGGAGGCAATACAACTTATGAAAGTTTTGTTTTATACCTTCTTATACATAGACAATATTTCATACCAAGGTTTGAGAGCTCCGGATTTTAAGAGTTATCATGATTTTTCTACCCAATCTTTTCATGCACAATTTTTTCACTTATCTTGTCCATTTTTTACTATTTAAAAACTGTACGCCACTCTAAAAAAATTATCAATCATGAAAGGTATGAATTTCGTTGACCAAATTCCCCAAATAGTATTTTTCATCAAATAAATTTTATTTCAAAATCAAGTTTTTCTATAAATATCTTTTAAAAATAAAGTTATAAAACGATTTTTGAATTAGAGAGTTTGACAATATATTTAAATTTCTCAAATGATAAATGATAAATAACTTACTTATTTGGATAAAAAAATCCGAAATTTATACAAGAAAAAATTTCTTTACTTGTATATATTTAAAAAAAAAAATCGTATTAAACCAATACAAGAATAGCAAGTATCTTAAATTTATTTTCATATTATCTGAATTTGATTACATTTGAGTTAACTCAAATTCTTTTAATATACAATTTTTACGTTTGCCTTAACATGAAAATATATTGATTCAAGTGTGAAAAGATTTTTGCCACGAGTATTTATTAATTCGTGGCTAAGCAAACTATGTTCACATGGACATGACAGGAGTCGTGGCTAAAAAAATATTTGCCACAAAACAAGTAGTGGCTAGATATAATTTTACCACGGGTGTGACATAATTCGTGGAAAAAATGATTATTATTCATGCCTGTAAAATAATTCCCGACTCAAGTTAAACTTTCCCACAAGAAAAGTTGTTTGTGGCATAATTCCTGGCCCGGCTAGTATGAAAACCCGAAAGAGCATTATACACAAAAAATGGGAAAGTGGCCGAGGACAGAGTGAAAAACCTGAAAGGGCGCTCCGTTCAAAATGAAAATCGAGTGAGAGCCGCGAGAGTAGAAGTGAGAAAAGAAAGCTAAACCGAAAACCCACAAGGACGGGCGGTTTAAGCAAAATGAGAGACTTAGGAAAAATTAAAAATGTAAACTTGTTATTCTATTTCCAATTTTGGCGTTGGCGACATAAGTGAAAAAGTCCAAAAAGGAAAAAGGGTATCATAGAGTGTATCAAGGCTAGATGCTGGATTTGGAGGCCTATTTTATAACAAGTGCTTGATAAACTAAGCGATGTTGTGTGGTAGTTGTTTGTGTTTTGATGTATTTGTTTGTGCTATGTTGTGTTGATTTGGAGAATCATTGAGGTTATCTACTTTTAAATTGGGAGATGCTTTGATGACCTTGTGCTTCTATTTAGTGGAAAGATAAGAGGGGTAATAAGAAAAGACTGTGTTGCGGAAATGAAGTGAATTTAGAGAAGATTAGGACCATCTTTAAAAAGGGAAGACATAACGAGGGCGAGTAAGGGTAGAGTTCACTTTATTGGAGGTTTTAGGTCACTTAATTTCTATGGATGTTGTGTTGACGCAATGGTGACCATGATGATTATGGAATGAGGGAGATATTAGTAGGACGGGATGTGAGAGAAAAGAGGCTAGTTGCTTGAGCTTACTCATGTTTCTTGTGAGCCTTTCGTTGATTGATTGAGTTTATATTAGTTTTGGTCGGGACGAGCAAAGACTTAAGTGTGGGGTGTTTGATAAGCTCGTATTTCTATTATCTTATTTAGCGGTATTAAATACAATAAGGCGATGTTTGTATGGTGTTTTGCATATTAATTGCCACAATTACCCATTTTCCAAGTATTGACGTAATAATCGAGTTTTGCGCCATATAGGGGAGTGAAGACTTGTCTTAAAGCCATTCATAGTCCAATAAATCCAACCAAAAGAAGGAAGACAAGTCAAAACATGAGGCATAAAAAAATGAAGTATTTTGAACAACGAAATGAAGATTTGAAGTCCTTTTTGCCTAAGGGTTGACTTTAAAAGGGTATATCTCAAGTTCTAGAGCTCCTATCGATGCAAGACCAATTAGAGGTGAAAGATGGTGATCTTAGCTTTCCAACGAAAGGTCACACGTCTTATTTGGCTAAGAAAACAAGGGAGATATGACCTTTTCAAAATAGTGATGTCAAACCTCATATGCGCACGGTGTGCATCAGTGCTTCTCTGTTTTGCTAATTCCGCCTTCATCAATATTTGCGAGGCCCATTAATCCATATTAGGACTAGACTATAAATAGATGATAACATTAGGTTTTCATCATCTTATCTTTTATTCTAATCAAGTTGTAATTGAAGAATTATTCATCTTTTGGGTTTCTAGATCTAGAATGAAGGACTAAGTTTATTTCTTAATCCAATCCTAAAGATGTAATCTTTTGATTGTAAGACACACTAATCTTCCTTTATTTATCCTTATTAGTGTTAATCTCTTGTGTTGATGTTTGGATATTGATTTATTGCATGATTAAGTTATTAAGTCTGATTTCCTTGCATATTTAAGCTTGTTTAAGGTCATTAATGTATTTGTTGTTAGATCTTGTTAAATGTGATTTCCTTGCAATTTCTATACAAGTAATAACTTGTGTTTGGATTAATGAATATGTTTTTCCTAACGTGTACAACAAGAAAGGACTTAACTTGTAATTGGGTATTAATTATGTTTATTGTGCCTATTTACCTCTATTAAATCTCTCGTGCTCATCTTCTTATCATTTAATCAATGTATGTGTTTTACATGGTTAGTTGATAGGTTGGGTCAATATAATAGTTAAGTGTAATATCCTTGTTATTGACTTTTATTAAGGAGGTTTATTAGGAGATTCTCTCCAGAATAGAGTAATTGAGGTATTTAGAGGATTGATTGTGTCAAGGATCGATCAAATAGAGTATCACTGATTGGATTGGTTAAGTACTTCTCAACTTGATACACTTTCTACCAATTTTCATATTTGCTTTACTTAATTGTGGCTCACTCTTGTTTGAATTTGTCAGATTTGAATCAATTTTAAACCCCCCCCCCTTTTTATTGCTTTGTTGTTATTTCATTTACAATCATTCTTATTACACTAATTTAGACCATTAGCAATCCACCTTCCCTCTGGCTTGCACGAAAACAGACACAGACACGGCACTTCAAAATTTTTAGGACACGGCAGAAAAAATCAATATACATATTAAAATTAAGGGAATTTGAAGAACATTATAACCATCATCTAAATTTTGATCAATTAAATACCACAAAGTCGTAAAATGACCAATATTAATGTCTTATACGTCAAAATCAAACATGTCTTACAAACTACAAAATTACAAATTACAAACCCAAAATTAAAATGAACAAAATCTTACAAAATAAATAAAAAGCATCGAAGGTTCCAAATGACAAACCCAAATTAGAGTCTTACAATACCATTAATCCTCATTACCCGACCCATTATCATCAAACTCATCAATTTCATCATCACCAAAGTGCATCATTTCCATGTCGGGCTGATCAAGAGAAAGGTTAGACATATCAACACAACCAACATCCTCAAGACTATCATGCTTCATCTCCACCAACATCCCACATCATGGTTCCCCCTTGATATACTCTTCACTATTTCTAGAAAGCAAATTAAACGTAAATTATTATGAACTCTTACCAAGTCTTCGGCTCGTTTTGGAGTAAGCGTGTTTCTAGCACAAGAGTGAATAAAATTGTAGATGCTCCAATTTCTTTCACTACAAGAAGAAGAATAAGGTTGACCTAAAAGCATGAATGTCAAACCTTGAAGATTAGGAGCAATGGAACCATAAGTATCCCACCAATGCTTTGCTTCCATTAGAGACATGTCTTATACACATTCCAAGTCTTTATAGATGTCATTATCTCTTCTCGAAAAGATGGCATATTCGGTGTTGGCTTTTCTTCTATCATCCGCACATGGGAAAAGTCTCATAAAACAATATAATCTTGAAGAAGAGACCTCATAATCAACATGTCGAGCAACTCTGCCGGGAATCTCATCAAGCCACTTTTGAGTATAAAACCTTAGAGAGAAAAAAACAAGTATTATGAATTATGAAAATATATCTAAAAAAACAACAAAGTAAGAATGGTAAAAAAAAAAAAAAGATAAGTAAGTAATAGTTACCTTGGAACTAAAGAATGTGCCAAGCTATGTAGAGGAGTGCTAGTTTTACTCCAACAACTTTATGGATGCTTTGTACCACTTTGAAAAAAGTGGACTCTTCACTTGCACATTTATGCTCATGCTTGTATATTGCCTCTTTGACCTTGAAAGTCATAACCTCCCACCTCTCATATACAAAATGAAGTGAAGATCTATCAGTGTCACTATCTCTTATCATGTTATAGATAGGAAGCGTGAAATCAAGGATATAATCAACTTTGTCCCACCAACCATCATCTAAGACCTTTTCCCTCACAAGTATAGCTTGCACACGATGATTTTCTCGGTAAGTAGTCCACGCCTTACTAACTACCATTGATTGCAAAGAGGTTTTGAGAAGTTTCATTCCATTAAGCATCACAACAATAGAAGCAAATCTTGTGTCGGCAACGGAAAACAATTTCAAAGGAGAAACCTTAGTGAAAATTGCTAGCCTCATCGAATGGGTCATTATATAGTTCTTTATAACTAAAGCATCCAGATGAATATCCGTTATTCAATGACACTCAATATACGTTTCTTCATTATTAGAAGTGTTCTTAGCCGCACAAATGTTTTTCAAGGCATGATTAAGAGTGTGGACAACACATGGCGTCCAATATATATATGAATATCTTCCCTCAATTAGCTCCCCCGCACCTTTACAATCACTTGCATTATCCGTTAACACTTGCACAACATTTTGATCACCAACTTCATCTATTACCTCACTTAGCAATGTGGCAATATACTCTTTGTCCTTTACCTCACCCGAACAATCAACCCCTTTCATGAACATAGGACCACTTTCACAAGCAACCATGACATTGATCAAAAGTCTCCTTTGTGAGTCACTCCAACCATCACTTACTAATACACTAACTCCTTTCTCTTTCCAAGTACTCTTAATAGGCTCAAACAACCTCTCAACATTTTCTTTTTCTTGTTGAAGCAAGGTTATTCTCAACTTATTATATCCCGGAGGAACATAGCCCGGAATGGAGTTGGAAGCGGCAAAAGAGTAAGACCTCACATAATAAGGATTCCTTGCAAGATTAAAAGGCAACCCTCCCGAGTAAAAAAATTCTAACAATTTCCGCATCCAAATGCTTACGAGTTTGTATATCAAAAGATAAAGGAATAGTATTGGTTGAATTGGTTTTCTTTTCTTACCAAATTGGATATGTGGTTGTCTAGAGCTAACATCGGAGGAAGAAGTTTCATTATGAAAAAGAGGAACTTTTGGTTTATAAGCTTTTTTTTTTAGCCTACGCCGCATCATCTAATTTTGTCAATTTAACTAGATCCTCGTTTGACACTTTCTCACAAACACTAACTCCCTTCCCCGGAATTTTCAACTAGTGAGCCCTCACTCTAGTATAAGTGCCACCCTTAACAATTTTACAAAAGTGACATTTAAAATTGGCATTGCCTCCACCTTGTGTTATTTTTTCCCCCTTATCAGCAAATCTCCACAAAGGATTATCCTCAATGTCATCACTTTAAGCACTAACACTACCACCACTAGAATCCATGATATATCTTCTGCAAAATATGATAACAATAACAAGTATAATAACAACAACTATAGCTCACTGCCAATTGCCAAATATGAAACACGAGTAAAAATGAGGTGAGTTGTAATCATTGCCTCACAATATATCACAACACACGTCGATTGCAAAATTCAACAAGTAATACATGTATCACAAGACACACCAATTGCAAAGTCCACAACAAAGAATGGTCTTATTACTTACAAATCCCGTCATCGACTCCTAATTTGTCTTAATTTGATTTGAGTTAAAACTTGGGTCGATATGCATCTTTGGGATCCCGTGAAGCGATCGCAGGGGTTGTTCGCACTCTTATTCACACTCAAATTCCTCAAAGATCTTACAGTTTGCCTTAACCAACTATCGATATTTCAAATCATGGACCTCATCCTTGCGAAGCTTTGAACTCGCCCACCGCATAAGAATAGGTAACAGACGAAGTAGGCTGGGACTCGGGACGTAAAACATCGGTCTCCCACCCCACCTCCTCTCAAAATCCTCCACAATCTCAGAGGTGTATAACAAGCTCTCTTGCACCAAGATGTCTTGTGCCAAAATTTTTTGTTGACAACCCATTTGTCTCATAAGCCACTCCAGGTAGATTAAGGAAACAATCTTCATGCCAATGACCATCAAAAAAAAGAAGAAGAAGACAAGGCGGATAACCCCGTGAATACCTTCAACTGCCACCAAGGCATTGTCCACCGGATAAAGGGACCAGCTTCTTCTGTCAACTCTTTTCCCAATATTTCTCCGTGAAAGTAAAGCTATCGGCATAAAACTTCTTCCTCACCGTCAGCAGACGGAAAGTGTAAGAGCTATCATCTACCGGAGGAATCGACCTTAACCTCTCCATGAGCCAAACTTGCAAGACGTAGGGCGAGTTGTACCACAACAAACTCTCATTGGATTTCTTCTTATCCAAGGAGTATACTAGCTAACTCCCCAAGAATGAGCCAGGACCGGTTCCTAAACCACCCTCTCAAAATATAATAGGATGTAGATGAGTCTATCGAATTAAATACAACCCCGATGGTTCCCTTAAACAACATAAAAGCACGACTAGTAGCCAAAGGCTTTCACCAACGTCCGGGCATCGACTATACAGAAACCTTCAACCCGTCGTCAAACCAACCACCGTTTGTCTAATCCTTTCATTCGTCGTTACCAAATCTTGGTCATTACGTCAACTAGATGTCAACAGTGCATTCTTGCAAGAAACCTTATATGACAATGTCTATATGGCCCAATCCCAAGGCTTCATCGATGCTACCAAACCCAACCACGTATGTAAATTACAAAAAGCTATTTACGGCTTAAAACAAGCTCCACGAGCTTGGTACACTGAGTTAAAAACATACCTTGTCAACTACGGTTTCAAACAATCAATTTCCGACTCATCTCTATTTATTCTCAACAATAAAAAAAAATTGTATTTATATGCTTATCTATGTCGATGATATTATTATTACTGGTTCAAACCCACATCATCTACAACAATTTATCTCTAATTTATATAAACGATTTTCACTAAAAGACCTTGGACCACTATCATTCTTTCTCGACATAGAAGTCACACCTAACCAACAAGTACTTCATCTTAACCAAAATAAATATATAGAAGATCTCCTAACTAAATATAAAATGGCAGAAGCTAAACCAAATACAACACCGCCACCGAAACACATCTCACTCGAGAAGACCACAAACCTATCCACGACCACTCCAACTATCGAGCAATAGTCAGAAGTCTACAATACTTATTCGTAACTCGCCCCGACATTGCCTTCACCGTTAACCGCTTAGCCCAATTCCTACACCCCCCAACATCTACACACTGGTCAGCCTTAAAACGCCTTCTTCGCTACCTACAAGGCACGGAAACATGCGGCGTCCAACTACAACGCAACTCTCCACTTTGTCTTCATGTATGCATTCTGCGACGCTGACTTTGCTAGAGAAAAAGATAATTATGTATCAACCACTGGCTACATCATTTATCTTCACCGCATCCCAATCTCATGGTCTTCCAAAAAGCAACGTGGACTTACTCTCTCCACAACAGAGGCTGAATTCCGAGCTCTAGCCGCCGTTACAATAACTGAAACTATTTGGCTTCGTAACCTACTCACCGAACTCAACATCACCACAACCAAACCTTTCGTTCTTTACTGTGACAACATGTCAGCTACTCTATATGCCAAAAACCTGGTCTTCTACTCACGAATGAAGCACATGGCTCGCTCATTTCACTTCGTTCGCGAACAACTTTAGCTTGGTCACATTCGTATACAACATATTGCAAGCAAATATCAACTAGCCGACGTTCTCACCAAGCCCCTCCACAAACTTCGCTTCCATGAACTACGAGACAAGATTGGACTACGCTCTCCGACATCCATCTTGAGGGGGCATATTAACAATATTCTTAGCATATCATACAAAATTAATCAAGCAATCAATTATTTCTATAATCATGCTATCAAAAGATATACACACATTGTAATTATAGAAAGAGTGTATACATTATAGTATTGTATCAAAGGCTCCTCTAAGTAGCCTTATTTAGATTAATTTCACCCTTATATAATATCTATCCTATACCATTGTAATATACATTCAAAACAGTAACATATTAATCTTATAGTTATAACCATCAATGTATCATGCTACTGTCTAAGTTCTTGTCTATGGTGATTCCACATTGAAATACATAGCAATGAAGTTTAAGGAAATGCTATACGACTAATGGTAGAATGAATATATATTGTCTTTGGTATACTAGAAGGGATGTACTACCAGATTTGGATGGTTCGAAATGAGAGTTACTTTAAACAAGTTGTACATATGCCTAAGGTCACTTTTATGTAAGTTCTGAAAGAGTTTATGGGAAGATTTCAGTACTATAGGAACATAAGCTAACATGGGAGATATTTAGTGGTTTACTCAATGTCTTGTCATTTGTTAGTGTATCTTTGAGGCTTTTGTAGTAGGTTTATAATAGGCAAAAGCTCCTTACTATGTGCATGTAACGATTTCTTTTAGTAATATAATATATCTTATATTTGACCAATAAAAAGGAAAAAGGCATTGATTATAGAAGGAATATATACATTATACTATTGTATCAAAGGCTCCTTTAAGTAGCCTTATTTAGATTAATCTCACCCTCGTATAATATGTATCTTATACCATTGTAATATACATTCAAAACAGTAACATATTAATCTTACGGTTATAACCATCAGTGTATCATGCTACTGTCCAATGTCCAACTAGCTCCTTATTATGAGCAAATTATATTACGACAAATTATATACGTATAAGAGCGAAATACACAACAAGATTTTGAGAGTTTAAATAATGTGATAACGAGTATGTATGTACAAAATGGTAGTGAATAATATTTGAATAATCACAACAAAATTAATGACTATTGAATATAATCATGTTGTAATGGACGTGATAAAGAAGTAAACGTAGTATATTTTATTATAAAAAAATTCAATTTTAAATATCGATGTCATGTATAAACATTGATTATGCATTAATATTTTATATGTTGTATTTTAAACACTTTGAAGTTAAAACCTCAAAAAAATTAGATTAGAGAATGTTCAATCTTTTATTATACGTAAAATCTTACACATTATGACATTTTGACTACTTTTTCAATTAGAGTAACAAAATATACAAACAGACCGTGTGAAACACGAAATACTAGCTAGTATATTTATATTAGTGGGTTAGATAGAAACAAAAAAAATAGTTTTACAATACACTTGATCAATGTCACTTTACACAAGTTTCTGTGTTGTTTTTACAATAAATGCCTCAAATAATTATACTTACTATTTTTATTATTATTTGACTAAAACAACTTAAGAAGAAAGTTATAATTAAATGTTTTCATATTAGAGCCAATTATATTTTTTTCACTGTCGCTATCTTTCTCACATATTAGATTGTGCGAAAAAAAATAGAATAACATGAGAAATTTGATGAACCTATGAACTTATAACTTATAACTCAACGTTTGTATTGTTAATTAATCACATAATGTGCAAAAATGTTGAAGAGTCTATTGATTACAAATACTCAAGAGGTGGGTGAATTGAGTAAAAATAGAGTATGCCTACTTTTTTTATAGTCCGTATAAGCGTGTAGTAGTAATACGTGGTTTGAATTTATTGATTAAATTCAATCCAACTTATTACTTGTAGCGTGTATGGAAATAATAAAAGAAGTAAACAAACAAAAGAGCACGAGACACAAGGGATTTTTGAAGTGGTTCAGTTTCACTACTCGAAACCTACGTCCACTATTTCTCGATTAATAATTTTAGTACCTACTCCGGATTACAAAATTATCAACCCACTCGTACAACTAACTCTAGTTGTAACTCAAAGTTGAGTACCGTTAACGATTCAAAGTTGAGTATCGTTAAATAATCAATTCTAACTTACGTTAATAAGAAAGTGTTTTTGATTGTTCTTGGTGTTCACACAATTGAACGTATAAGAAACAATTCTAGCACTATTATCCAATAACGTTTTTCTCAATAATAACTCACGAGTATATTGCGGCTTTTCGAAAATAAAGGTTTTGCAAAATAAAGATTTTACTTGAAAATATAAAGCACGTTTGCAAAAGAGAATTCCAGTATGAAAAGTTTAGTTTTAAATGCATGGGTATTTATAGTAGAGAAGCAAACTAGGTTTTTATTATAAACCCTAGATCTAGTTGTGGCCTCCCTTGGATAACAAGGAAGATATTAGGTTAAATTTAAAACCCTAATAACCTATGTGCCTCCCTTGTGAAACAAGAAAGATTTTAGGTTTACATCTTACTTAAACCCTAATTAAACCACACGGCTAATCACGAGTGGCACGGCCCATAAGCCTTGACCACGTGAAACCATAGTCCATCACGGCTCAAAATAAGATAGATTAGGTTTTAGGTTTGAACATGTATGAAAACCCTATATAGCATGACACCTCATAAGTTGTTTTACTAATCCATAAATAAATCATAATAATATTCAAACTAAATAAATTTAACTTTAATCTACTATAAATACTTTTCTTTAAAAAGATTATTTAAAACTATATTCAAAAACCATTTTGAAAACATAAAACAACCGCCCTATATTCGCAGCTCCAAAGGTATAGTAAGATCACCTATAATACTTTAACTTTGAGCTTAGTAAGTAAGGTTATAGTTAAAACAACTATAACTCTACTTCCCAAAATTACTACTGAAATTACCGTTATTGAATGACGGCCTATACTACAAAAATCTTCCTGGAGATCTTCAGTATGTTGATCATCACTTCATTCAAATCACGAGCTCTTCATCTTGAGCTCCACAAGCTTCTTTAAGACTTCGTCTTGATCTTAAGCTTGATAGTCACCAAAGTTATAGTAGAAACATCTATAACTTTACTTCAGCAGCTCCAAAGTTATAGTACAATGACCTATAACTTTACTTCACCTTTGCTTCACAAATCATCAAGGTTATAGCTAAACTAGCCATAACTTCAGTTGCCAAACCATGCTTAATCTACCCAAGACTAAATAAACGATTACAAGCATAAGCATTTATATTATTATACAAACATACATGTCATTATCAAAACATAATCATATAACTATATGGTTCAACAAATGCTACAAACTCTTTACATCTACGAGTTTGAAAACTAGATCTTCAAAAGTCTTGGAATAAAGTAGTCAATTCTTAAATCGAAGAAGAATAGAGGTATTAGTTCACTTCAAATAACTTCTCTCATATATTCTCTACAATCAAGACATTAAATTCATTTTGATTCAACTCATTTATTTGATAAAATTCACTTCATAATTATTTACCATGAAAATTGTAATACTAGAGGCTTTTCAGACTGCTACTCGGTTCGGTTAGGCCACTCGGCCGAGTGGAATAACTCGGTCTAGTTTTGTGAGTGTCCGGCCGAGTGAGGTGTGTACTTGGTTGAGTATTGGGGAACTCGGTCTAGTTTTGTGAGTGTCCGGCCGAGTGAGGTGTGTACTCGGTTGAGTATTGGGGAACTCGGTCGATTGTAGAGCTACTCGATCGAGTGCTAGGATTAATCTCACAAGAAGGGTAAAACAACCTAATTAAAGAATAACATAAAATTCCTCCTCATAAAAATGCAAACTTTAAACCAACTTCACAAGAATATGAGTTGCTTCTATTAATCCCACATAAATTAAAACATCGATACGAATTATGCAATAGTTGAACAAATATAATGTAAGAATGGCAATTGTAACAAACATTCACCCAACATAAAAGGTTAATGCAAATATTAAATGGAAATAAGCGAAGATTAGAGGTTTTTACAATGCTAAGGAAATGGAAATAAGACAAATTACACCAAGACTAAAAGGATTAACCTTCCATAATACTAAATAAACTCAATGATTAACAAAAGATTAACTAAAACTTAAGAAAGATTGAATTTTTTTTAGTTGTCTCTTACAAGATAATATAGATGATAGAAGATTATCCATTAAGATCTCAAAATATCTTCTATTTATACTATTACACAAATCTATGTTTTTCTTCCACCCAAAGTTTTTTTTTGTACATTTATTCCTCCCAAAGTTAAGTCACTCAAAAATGAGGCCTGATACGAAAATTTGCGGAAGCGGTTTATAAGAATAAGTAACAATAATAAAATAAGGGATATTTGCTTTGAAATCCGTAAAGATCTCAAAACAATGGGATATTTGCTCGAACTAGACCTATAATTCAAACAATGGTGATTGAATCGCAAGACCTATTGCTATCAATCGTGTTAATGTTTGAAACGCGTCAAACAAGAACAATGTCGGAACGAAACGCGTCGATCCTATGTTTACAAAACTTGCTAACACCAAAAGCTTCAGCTTTAATTCTTATTCATTCAATGTCTTCTATAAGCAATACATATAAGCTTTATTTATACTAGCTAATAATCAACCTAGCTGCCTCGTTTCATACTCCTAAACTGAATAGAAGGGCATAACAGATTTTCCTTAAATTGAATTTCCTAAAACTATTCTAATTGCCTTACCTTATTCTATAATTACCTAATTACGACATATGGTAAATATGCTGAAATAATTAGACAACAATAAAATAATATAAGCTAAATTTATTCTATTCAATACTAGACTAGGACAAGTTGTAGCGTTCATATCCTTGAGATTCATCACAACCTTGTCATCTTTATTTGAGCTCATCATTTTTGGATCATCCCCTCCCCCTTCGAAAGGAATTGTCCTCAATTCATGTAGTCTTAACCCTCCAGGATCAAATACCAACCTTACAAGTCCAGATGCACAACGGATGACAACTATTAGTAATAAGCTGAATTTCCAAGTCCTCTTGTACCATCTTAACTTGCTTTCATCCTTCTCTTTGTAGATCCCTTCAATTGAGAAAACTTCCAACTTGTTATCGTTCCTTCTCTGTAATGACAAGCTATGAGTCTTCCTTTTAACTCCAATGACACAAATTGGCCTTGTCTCAATATTTAGATCTTCCATGTCAATTTTAGCCTTGTCTTTCACATCTAATATCGCATCAAGGCCACTTAGATCCGTCAGCAGTGCAAGCTAAGCTCCCGTGTGCAGTGTGCAGTTTGCATTTGCCACTGGTGAACTTTGATTTTGTTTTTCGCCTTGTTGATTTTTCCTTACTTTCGTTCCACCTAAATTTTGCTTGCCTTGGCTTGATTGACCCATGCCTGAATATTTTTCATTGACTTTCGCTGACTGGGGTCGGGTTTGACTTGATTTTTTCCATTGACTTTGATCGGTTATGTCGCGGTCCCGATACAAAAGTAATTACCCGCACTTAGGCTAACAACATAAGGAATGTAATTAGGGAAGTAGGGTGTCGATCCTCAGGGAGTACGTGTTAACTATGAATTGCTATGGATTGATTTTCATTTAAGTTCGAGTCACTTGAGGTGGTTGTATAAGCTATTAACATAAAATAGAATGACAAGTATGTAAATGACGATATGTAAATGACAAATATGTAAACTGCAGAATGTAAAACTCAAAACAGAAGACTTACCCGATCGGGTTGTCACGTACCCGATCGGGGAAGTTCTCTGATCCAAGTGACAGTATTTAAAATCTAACTAAAGCGATATTTAAATGACAATATTGAAAGACTATATAACTAGACTAATAAACTAGATAATAATAATAAAGTAAACTATCTAAGAACGGAAATAGAAAGACGATAAAGTAAACTTAACTAGATAACAATAAAATAAACTATCTAAAATGGTAAAGTAAACTAACTAATCAAATTGAAATAGTGAAAGAGAAATACATGTAAAACGATACAAAAGTCTCATAGATACCAATATTAGAATTACTATGATTGTCTAGGCCTTGTAGCGGTATATTCCTTTCGGATTCGTACCGACCTTTTAGTGGGTCCTAACGTCCTCTCAGCATGGTTAAGTCACTAAACCCCTATTGGCAGTCCTAATTCCCATCCCAACTCTCGTTATAAAGATAGAAATTGACTAATACAAACAATTGTTTATGGCCACTAAACATAGTTATAGAGTTTGGCATGACCAAAGGAAGAAACAACTAGATGGTTCAATTGGTATCTACTCTTCTTTTAATTCATTTAACTCATAAATCATTTCAATATTACAACTCTATTCATTTTATTTACATAATGTTAATCTTACAATATTTTATCTAATTAATGTGATCATATGATTAAGTAAATTAATAAGAAAAAGATGTAGGAATTTAAACTATGAAATATAAATATTAAAATGATTATGGTGATTATATTAATAATGATTCTAATGATAATTTTTAGGATTATATGATTAGGTAAAATGTAATGTGACATTTTAAACAATATTTTGGTTTTAACTAGATTAATTTTAGATTGATTTCCTAACAACAACAATATGAAAACAATACTAATTAAATTAAAGTTCATGATGAGAATTGCATAGTAAAAGATAGAGAATTACCGAGTTTGGAATATGAATATATAAGAACGAAAGTAAAGAACAAATATCCAATAACAAAAGCTATGAAAACACTAGAGAAACACTAAGAAATAAACTAAAAACTTGTAAGAAAGAAACAAACTATGAAATGTGTTATTGTATGATAAAAAGATAAGTATATGATGATAAGATGATAATGGATAATTGGATGATTGTAATATGATCATTGTGTGTGATGATCATTGGCTTTTATAGGGCTGCATGGCTGCTGATCTCTCGTCCAATTCATACCCTAGTCAAAGCATTAATGCACTCATTTAAGCTCGGTTTGAAGAAGAGCTAAGTAACGTCCATTTGCAGAAATACCCGATCGGGTAAATGGTAATCCGATCGGGTAAATGTGCAAGATGGATTCTTCCGTCTTTTCGTCTTAGGCACGGAATCCTATGCCTTGGTCTTGGTCAATGCAATACGGAATTGGGCTTGGGCTGATCTTCTTTTGACTTGTGTTGATGTTTCCTTTTGAGTTTCAAAGCCAAAGTCCAAAATAAATCCAATTGAGGAAGGATGTAGCGGAATCGTAATCAAATCGTGAACTGGCTATCATCAATTCCTTGAAAACTCGTATCCTAGTGCCTTTGCTCCATAAAGTAGGAAAATATAGCAAAACCGCTTCATTTCCTATAAAACGAGTCAAAACACGCAAAACAACTAGAATAGCAATATTAGCTCGTTAATCACTTAACAAAGTGCATAAATCGTATGGAAATCGAGCTAAAACGGGGGATAAATCAGTACAAAATATCACTTATCAAACTCCCCCAAGCTAAACCCTTGCTTGTCCTCAAGCAAACATAACAATCATAACTAGGAGAAGGGTAGCTAACAATGATCAATCTATCATACAAATCTCAAAATGTAAGCTCTTACAAGTAGATGAATCATAAGCCTATAGCAACAATGGCGAAGGAAAATGCGAATCATGGTTGAGATTTACATAACGGCGCAGCATAAAAAATATTCTTTGGACCTTTTCAGCTCTTGCATGATCTTTTTGACAATGGACTCTCACGGTACACTCTTCACTCAAACTTTTGTAAAATAGGAAATATTGGTTCAAATTTGAAGTGACACTCACCTATCTACAACTTATAAGAATGTGCCCGCAGTCTAGTATGGTAGATAATCCAAAACCATTAAGTAAAACTAATCATGATCGAAATGTAATATAGGAAGCATTAGAAAAGTAAAGAAGAGGCTTGGGAAATTTGGGTAAGAAGGTGGACAAATGATTTTGGTCATGTGGAGCTTAAAGTCAAGCTAGTAATAACCAAATGTGTAGTGGATACTCAATCCAAATCATACCAATTCCCTTCAACAATAGTCAAAGCCAAAAGCAGCATATTGGCTTATTAAACAAGAAAAACCAAGTTACGACTTCCCATAATTTTTCTTTCTTTTCTTTTCATGGAAACGTTTTTCCTCTTTTTTCTTTTGAGCTTTCAATTTCATTTTTTTTCATTTTTCATCATTTTTTTCAAAGCTCTTTTTTTTCCTTTTTCTCTTTCACATCAAAACCCGGGAATCAGCAATCCCGAGACAAGTTCACACCAAATGGTGGCATTATCAGAACATCGCAAAAGCACAGAACACCCCTACACATATAGTTGGTTACTAGCTCAACAAGGGTAGGCAATATTATAATGTAGCTAGGAAGAAGGGTGTTTTTGCGAAAGGTGAACAAGAGATTGAATGGCTTCAAAATGTAGATCATGACAGTAATACTTATAGAAAATGGAATAAAAACCATACTTATGCGTTTTGATGTAACACAGACTATAAGGAGAAACTACTCACTCCTAAACTGGGATCGGGTTCAGATGTACCGACCACTGGAGGCTCTACCTTACAATATGAGTAGCTTGCCAAAGTCAAGATCAAGCTTAATTAAGTCCAAATGCAATTTTCTACCTACTGTGTACAAGACATCCCCATGAATGCACAATTCCTCATAATATAATGAAACATCATCTTATAAAAACTACAAAATGAGAAATGTAAGATGGAAATGATCTTTTCTTTTTGTGTGTTTTTTGTTGATTTTTTTTATTTTTCGATTTTTTCTCTTTTTTTTTCAATAAAAACTAAAAAATGAACTAAGAAAATTAAAAGAAAAATAAAAATCTAAATGCAAATCCTTCCCCAAGCTAAAACTTCACATTGTCCTCAATGTGCATGCAAGTATAACAGAAACAAACTGAGAAACGGCTGATAGCACATGGAACAGAGAAACAATATAAAATTATAATGGGAAAAGGGGCTTAAAAATAAAACTAAAAATGTGAAAAATAAGGGAAAGAAATAAAATTCTTACAAAATGTCTAGCCTCCCCCAAGCTAGTATAAACAAGGGGAGCTCATCATTTCATCACAAAGGCCACCAGCTACGGCCTCTCCTCTCAAAAGGAGGTGGCTCGGATGCGGATCCAGAAGCATCTGTATAGTAGGTATCATCTGCAGAATAATAACTACCACGAGAAGTAATCATCCTGGTTGGGTCGCTGGCTCCTAAGGACTGGTACTCTCCTACTTGGTGATCTCCAAAATCACCTCTATACCCCCCAAAACTCTCAACGCCATAGTCGGTTCCACAGTAATCCGGTCCGGTCGGCTGCACACCTGCATCATAAGTAGTACCATACCCCCCTTCGGGCCAAGTATAAAAAGACGGGTGGGGGCCCTCAGGTCTAATCACACCTTGCCTAGCAAAGTGGTCATAGATGGGGTGCAAAGCAAGCTGCTGGTCGGACTGGATTCTATTAACGGACAAGGTTAAAGATTCAAACATGGCGGTCACATCGCCCGCAGCATGGGTCGAGTGAGAGGATGATCCTACCTCAGGGCGGTGGGATCTAAGTTGAACAGGGGGGTCAATGTGGGTAATATCCCCAACAGGAAGGTAGTAAGTGGGTCGGGGTAAGATAGCCTCACCCTCTTGAAGTTGAGGACGCTGCCGAAGAAATGGAATTTGCTCTACCTCGGCGGTCAACTTGACCGAATCTCGGCCAGCTATCCTCCAAATCATATGGGGGTGAGAGACTCGAAACCAGTTGAGCTGAACAAAATAAGCATAATCCAACCCATTTCCCATCTCGGTGGGAGGTGTAGTCAATGCCTGGAGGTCGGTGGTGGCTTGGTTAAAACCACAAACTCGCATAGCAAGGTGAGTGATAAGACCTCCATAGACAATGGCAGTGTTCTTAGGATTAATAGCTTTGGTCAACTGAACAACAAAATGATAAGGAATACTAACAGACCATGGTTCATCACCATTCACATTCAAAAATCCTCCTAACATTTCTAACTCCACTCGTCTCACCAAATGAGGCTCAGCACGACCCAAAAAGGTCCATCCCATGAATCTTTGCCAGATTCTAATGGCGGGATGATGGATATGTTGGTGTGGGACATGGTCCCAACGAGAGACAGGGTAAGTCAAAATAGCACTCCAAAGCAGGCTAATATCAAAGCCTTCTGGAGGTGAGGTAACAGTATCCTCAGTGGTGAGACCAAAATATCTAGCAAAGTTCTCTAAGTTCATATTATAATCATCATTAAACAAGCGAAACTGAACTTGAGGCATGGTATTTCTATTTCTAGACCTATGCAACTCGAATGAGCTTAAGAATTCAAGGGTTAATTGAGGGTAGGTCTCATAGCTAAAGTTCATGCTAGCATTCATACCTAAGCCCCTAAATAACACTTTAACATGCTCATAAAGTTTCATATGCCTTAAAGAAGAAACATTGAGGAACTTGGTAGCCCTCATACCTTTGCTTTTAAGTATACACCAATTTGCCATTGCTTGTGTGAACTAAATTCTACATCCGGAAAGTTAGGATCATGCATAGCATTTCCTTGATTTTCGGGTTGATCGTTTGCTTCAAGCATTTCTATATCGTCTTCTTGTGCTCTACTACTCTCTCCTTGAGTGGAGGTTCTTGCCCTCTTTGATTTTCTTAATGTAGGTGCCATTTTCTACAAATAACTAGTATTAAAATACTTCATTTATAAACACAAGTTGATAACATACATGTTAGAATACTAAGTTTTGAGCACAAATTCAAGCATAGTGACCTTAATGAAACATTGTCATGCTATCTTTTGAGCACAAATGGATGTTTTAAGCATAACAATATGTCACTAAGATGAGCAACATACACTTGAATCATGAATTTGGCTACTACCTAAGGGTACTAATGCTAAATTAACATGACAAGATCATAAGTTCATAGTATACACTACTACAAAAACAGGCTATGACAACGGTTAAAAACCGTTGTAATATTAAAAAGCGGACGTTGTTAAAGCCTCCGTTGTTAAAGGTTTTAACAACGGTGCCGATTTAATGAAAATACCGTTGTGAATAGTTTTAACAACGGTAAGAAGTCGTTGTTATTACTAGATAACTGTTGTTAAAACGTGTGAATAATTATGGTGGGAAAGATACGAGAACGGTTCTATTAAATTAAACCGTTGTTAAAGGTATGATTAATTTTGGTGGGAAAGATTATAACAACGCTTTAATTTTTCAAACCCGTTGTGAATATTGTTAATTACAACGGAGTATAATAAAGAAGCCGTTGTGGAAAGTTTTAATAACAACAGGTATTCTATAATACACCGTTGTTAAAGGTATGATAAGTTTTGGTGGGAAATATGTTACAACGCTTTTAATGAATTTTGAAAAACCGTTGTTATTATTTTTATTATTGTTTTTGAAAAAATTGTAATTTGTTCCCCTGCCACCAGTGAAAATCCTGCATAAATCAGCAGCAGTAGCAGCAGCACGCATCATAAACCAATTTCAGAAGCAGCAAAATGATATATCTATATATAAATCAGAGCAATTCATGTACAGGGCAATTCATGTACATGGCAATTCATGTACATTCATGTACAGCAGCAGCAAAATGATATATACAACCAAAATGATCTCTTTCAGAGCAATTCATACTTACAACTTGCTCTAATTAATGACTTCTACAAATTAAAGTTCCCTATCTGCTTCCAAAATAATCTAAGTTTCATTTATTCTTTGTTTGTTCAAGGACGTATTTGCCCAACAAGTCCCTTACCTCGTCTATATTGTGCTTAGTGTACTCAGGGACATGTGGCGTGTTGATTAAATACTGCGGATAAAACAAATAAAAGACATCGATCAGTAGGGTAACAACAGTATAGGCATACATAATTAGCAACATCGATCATATATATATAGCAGAAAAGATATCAGCTCTAATGAAAAAAAGTAAATAATAGCTACATTAAACTACTAACTCTTTCTGGAATGCTGATATATCTTCGCCTAATAATCTCCAACATGAAACGACAAACGTAGTATCCACATTGGATGCTATCCGGCTGTTTAGGGACCTATTATTACATAATAAACGAAGAGACGAGAAGGCAATTACCAATTAGTTTAATGCGTAATTAAAAAAGACAGATGTATATGCGTAATTAGTTTAATGCACTTAATTATTAAGGTATTGTATTTGCGCGTACGTACCCCTGTTATCGTAATAAAAGTAGGGCCATCATCAGAATATTCTGTCGGTTGATTGCCGGTTGCTCTTTTCTTCTCAAAGGCCCTTTAAAAAAGGAAAGAGGCCGAAAGTCACATAAACTTACTTAATAATAATAAATGAAACTTAATATTATATGTGCCAAATCATCATCAGTATTATAAACTTACTTAATAATCAACATCTTAAAGGTCTCGGATGGTTGTCTATGCAAAGAGTCCAACCAAAATACTTTCTTCGTGGTCGGATTGATCGCTGCTAGCACCCAATGTCTCCTAGAGATCGAGAGACACATCATTATTAACAAGCACAACATGCATCATAACCAAACATATAAAACTGCAATTGTATTTGGAATCGTAATATTAATTATATATTATCCGGCTTCATTATAAGGGGCAAAAATGAGCTTATTGTTTTTCGCCAATTCCCCAGCAATATAATTTACACGTTCTTCATACGAAAACATCTCGATATGCATAGATAAAACATTTGGGCACATGAATCCGTATTGAGGAAGTGGATTATTGGTCTCGGCGGGGATCACAACCGAGTTCAAGTACCTACATGCCGGTTTTAATTCCGATATTATAAACACTATATCTTACTTAGTCAGAATATTAGAATACTGCATGATTTAATTTATTAAGAAACTTACTTCATCCAAACATATAGGTGTTGGACATCAATCTCGTCAAGGCCAGCCCAAACGGCTAGCGTTTCCCAATCCAGCATTGCTTGGCGTTCTACCCCTACAATATCATTCTCGAGCGGAATAACTATTAATTGCTCGCTTGCTATGCGTCTCTCAGCCTCCTTATAAAGCTCCAGCATCGCCACCGTTCGTACTTTTTCCATGTAAACGTTCCCATGAAATTTAGTACTGGATAGACTCCTGACCTCTTTCAGCTTGGGGAAATGATGCGGTGTGCTACCTTTCACAACCTACATGTGGCTAACTAAATTAAGTTGCTCTTTCAATGATGAGGCGATAGTAGAACTTAAAATATAAAGAGAGTTGATTAAATACCTCATCAAGTTGTTGTTTTGACGAGGTAGTAGAAAGATTATTGTCTATCGAGTTAGACTTATCCATGTTTTTTGTTACCTACAAAACAAAAATAAAACATATAAATTTCACTATTTATGAAGGTGATGAACAAAGACAAAAGGCGGGTTAAATTAGATGTATTTTTCTAACCCCGTCTACATTCTGTTGAATTTTACAATCACGAGCCAAGAAAATGTGGCTTTGAGGCCATTGGACAAAACATTTAACCGCATCTGCCAGTATTACTATGTCGTCGCGGACTGGACGGGCAGTTTACGGGTTCCATAGCCCTTCACGACTCCCACTATCCCCACTTTTGCATGCTTCGGCAAGAGTGGTACGCCATGAACCAAGATGGTTTCCGCTGAGTCCTTGGGCTTTGGGTATACGAAACCCCGAGCAACAATCACATTCTCTTTGAATGAAGGGTCGGCGAGACGAACAACTACCCGCCTTTTTGTGGCCTGAAGAATACACATTATTTACTAAATACCAAAATATAATAGATATCATAAATGATCTATATTGAGTATATAATGTAAAGTTAGTTACAAGTATTTATTGTTGGTGGGTAGGCTATTATACTTGAACATGTCCACACCAGATTTAGCACTGACAACATATACTAACTTCTTATATTCTACATACCTCCTTATTGTCACCCGTCTTCTCAGCCGGCTCCTCAAGTTGCGTCCCCTTTTCAGAGTTATTTACCTTATAAAATTAATTAACCAATCAAAGGCATGCAATGGCTGCTGGAAAGAACAAATGCAGAGGTTCAAAATGGTTAAGTCGTATTTACCTTATCGGCTTGAGGTATCAAAACCTCAGCAGCATTAGGTACCTCACCCGTCTCCTCAAGTTGCGTCCCCTTTTCCGACTCATTTACCTAATAAAATAAACCAATCAAAGGCATGGCTGCTAGAAAGAACAAATGCAGAAAAAAAAAATCATATTTACCTTATCGGCTTGAGGTATTAAAACCTCGACAGCAGTAGGTACCTCACCCATCTTCTCAGCCGTCTCCTCATGTATTGGCAAGGTAGTAGTGTCTGCCTCTTGGCAAATCTGTTGCACTACCTCACCCTTTTTAATGACATCCTCCATCATCTTCAATTCTTCTTCGGAAGGCTTGCCTCCAGAATTCATCTTCAGTATCACGGAGGCCAATAACTGAACCTGCACGCCCAAAATGTAGAATCAGCAATTTGTTAAAACAATAACATGTGAATTTTAAATGACAATAACAAATGGTATACGTACCATGTCAGCCTTCCCCTTATTTTTCTTCTTCTTGTTCGAGCTAGTTGTCCCATAATATTTCGTGACTCCGACATGTAATGGGACGCCCCTCAATCGACCTGGATGCTCGGGACGGCCGATCGCTCTAGCAAGAACGTCGTCACGACCACTCGGAGTAATATATTAAATAAACTTAATTTAATTTTTGTTACTAAAATAAATAGATAGTTAGACATACAAGAATTGAACAATAAAGTTATTAAAAACCCGTCTTAATAAAAATAATACTTACTATGTTGGCCAAGACTTCCTGATCATATTCGTTACATGTTCGGGATCCTTTAGGCGTGTGCCCTTCTTTATAAGTTACGTGCCGATTCAAGTCGGTCACACCTTTTGACACCTACACGTTAACTCAAAAATAATATATGTATACATGTATATCAAGTCCAAGTATGATTAAAAAAATCTAATATATAGATGCTACTTACGAGATTTTCTTCTATCAATCTGTAACCGCCTCGAGAACCATAATATACCCCCCGCTTCTGTGAGATGTTAGCACGATTTCTGGCGCTAACGCTCTTCAAATCATATAAAATCGCAAGTAGATGAGACAATTAGAAAATTATAGATACAAGTAGAGTTTTAGAAAAATGTAACCTGAAACTTTTAGAAAAATGTAACCTTAAGTAGAGTTTTACAAAAATGTAAACATATGACATGGATACTTAACCTGAAACTTTTCAGTAGCTCGTTTCGCCTTATAATTATCCCATTGTTGCTGAGTGATGTGGGGGTACTTTGTCGGTGGGCTCTTATGCATCTGCCCCGTCTCCTTGTCCACATACAAGTGTAATTTGGCAAGGTCACACCTCCACTGCCTTAAGACTGCCGCTGCCTTACGTAATAGATACTTATCATGGCAGTCTGGAATATCGAAAGCTTCCTGCATCATCATCATATATACTAATAAGCGGCTGTCTAATATCATACCTTTATACGAACCTTTATACGGCTTCCTGCCTTATGTAATAGTAACTTATGCAAAATAAAATGGTGTTCAGCTAAAGATATTATCATACCTTTATACGTTTCAAGAGTAAGTTCTGCAATGAAGGATTATAATTCCTGAAATCATCTAAATCTATAGGCACAAACTGTTTTGTTGTAACTCCAATCCAAGTGGCTAAATGGCTAGCATTTGGACCAGTAGGAACACCTTTCACACTCCATTTTATTTCCATCGGCGTTTTTGCCGCTATAGCTGCAAGGGCTGCAGAGCACTTCGAAGCACCCCTCTCACCAGGCTTATCCCCCTTATCATTGTTTTCTACTTTTTTCCGTTTTTCACCCATGATAATCCTAAGACACTAAGACCTTCAAAAGAAATGAAATAGTAACGGAACAGAGTCATGCATACAGCGATTCTAAAACCCTAAGACCTTGAAATGAATGAAATAGTAACTGAACAACTAAAGAGTCATGCAGAGATTCTAAAACTCTAAAAACTTAGAAAGGAATGAAACTACATGATAAAGAGAACGATAAATAGAAAATGAAAACAAAAAGATGAATTTCAATCTTAAAACCCTAAAGACGAAACACAAAAATTACCTGATAAAGAAAATGAGAACAGGGGGATGATAAAGAGAACAGGATGATGATCACGAGTACGAGGAGGATGATGATGATAATAAACAAAAAGATTTGTGTTGTAAACGAGGATGATTGTAAACGAGGAGGATGATGATGATAATGTACGTGTGTAAAATTTACTCTATAGGATTGTAAATTATTTGTTATTAAGAGAAACTAAAGGGTTTATTAAGAGAAACTATTGACAACGGTTATCCTACAAACCACCGTTGTTATAGAGTAATAACAACAGTTAAATCACACCCGTTGTAGAAAGTAATAACACTAAGACAACGGTTTATTTATTATAAACCGTTGTTGAAAGTAATAACAACGGTGAAATTCTAAAACACCGTTTTTATAGATTATGTATATTTTTTTTAATTTTTCAGATACGCGCGCGCGTTATTAAAATTTGAGGCACGAAATAAACTCATTAACTTTGCTCTAAATTAATTTATTTAACTTTGCTCTAAATTTAATTTAATTTATTTTACTTTGCTCTAAATTTTATATTATAGGCGTAAGTTACGTTTAATTATTAGCTCGGATCGGGTTTGGCCTGGGAATCAATTTCAATCGGGTTAGATTCGGCGGGTTTGTAATTAATAACTTTATCGATCGGGTTAGTTATTAATTATTTTTAGTTTTTGGTTCAATTACCTCGAATCGGGTCATTTTCTTTTTAATTAAGGAACTGGTTATTATAATTATCATGCATCACTGGAACTGGTTATTATAATTATCATGCATCACTAGTTAACCTGAAACTAATCGATCGGGTGGCCAGGCCAGCAGTTACGGATCGGGCAATCCACTTTCTAGATCAGAGCAAGCGTAGCTACGTACTTCAATTCGGGTCGATCGCTTTTGGGCCGGGTCGGGGGCACGTGTCATTTTTAATTACCTCGTATATATATATGTACTACTTATTGCAATAATATTGATGATAATTAATATAATATTGATGATGATATATATATATATATATATATAATAATAATTAAATGATGATGACTTCTGGATCTCTAATTAACGACGCTCGTACTACAATTTGCAATAATAACAGATTCATCAATGCACATACATGCAATTCAAGTAAGTATTATATATACACGTACGTCAATGTTTCCCAAATTAAATAATAATGATGATATATATATATATATATATATATATATATATGTATATATATTATATTGTTGTGTATGTATGTATGTACATACGTTTTATATAAACAAATAAATGGTTATTATTATTAATAATAATAGGCCATATTATTCCGATCAGGTAGTTAGATTCGTCGGGCCGTTTTTGCATCACAAACCTGAAACTGTCCGACCCAAAATTAATTAGCTCGCTAGTATCGGGTTATTTTATTTAATTCGATAGAAATCATTATTTCTTATCCGCGTGATGATTATTAAGTATCATTTTCGGGTCGGATCACTTTTAATTATTAAGTATCATTATTAGTATACGTGTGTTACTTCAAAATAACCCTAAACCCTAAACCCTAAACCCTAAACCCTAAACCCTAAACCCTAAACCCTAAACCATAAACCCTAAACCCTAAACCCTAAACCCTAAACCCTAAACCCTAAACCCTTTTTTATATACTTCTAATAATACATCAAAATATTGAACATCAATTCAAACACTTTAAACAACATTCTTTCTCATTGATTTCATTAGGAATAACCTAGATTTTATATTAAAGTACATTACATTCATCCGACATCAAATAAATAAAGATGTTAAATAATCCGAAACAATTCCGGTTAAGAGTAAAAAGCTTTTCTCACACTGCCACCAACAATCCGGAACAATATTGATGATAATGATGACTTCCGGATCATTAACCTCGTATTTTGCAATAACAGATTCAATGCATGCAAGTACACGTCTTGCATGTGGAGATAAGGTAGGACGGGTACAACTCAACATATCTCTTGCGGCATCCAACCTCCGAGTATAAGGCCGACGTGGGTAGCCAGAGGACGATGATGATGACGACGCTTGGTTGACAAGTCGGACTGCTTCACGCCTCTCAATCCAATAATCCCTTCGATGTTCAATGGATCCTTTAATCAATGGGTGATGATCAGCGGGAACTACGGCAAGAGCCTCCTCCTCATCTGCAATCAATTTTGTAAGGGTCGTCTCATCGTTGGGAAGGTTAACTGTTGCCATTGATGATATTAATTTTAGGGTAGTTATGTAATATTTAAAGGAGGGGTTTTGAGGCTGTATTTATAGAGGGGTTATGCTGCCATTGATGATGTTCAATGGATGCTTTAATCAATGCTGGTTCTGCTGTTGTTTATTCACGGGTTTGTACTGCAATATCTTTTAATTAAAAATAATAATATTGAGCAATAACAACGGTTATTGGTACAAAAACCCGTTGTTATTACTCAATAACAACGGTTATTGGTAAAAAAACCCGTTGTTATTACTAACCACAACGGTTTTCGTTACCACAACCGTTGTGATAGGGTTACTGCACATTGCAGTAAATGCACTGACTGCACATTGCAGTAAATGCATTGACTGCATATTCACACATTTACTCAATCAATAACGTACTGCATGCATGTGAATGTATAGTCGTTTTGGGAACCAATGCATGCATGTGAATCAATGCCTTCATGTGAACCAATGCATGCAGGTGAATAAATAACTCCAATAAATAACTCTCTATAAATACAGCCTCAATACAAGCAGGTTATCAACCACATACAAAATTCCCAACTCTAATCAATATCATATTTGCTAAACCATACAAAATTTCCCAGCCTCAATACTAACATCAACCATACAAAATGTCTGGAACTTTTACTAAACCAGATGCTTGCATCATGAAAGAAATGCCTTGTCATATTGAGGGTGGCTACGTTGTGTGTAAAAGTTACAAAAAACTCCGTGATACGCTGGCTACGTTGTGTGTAAAAGTTACAAAAAACTCCGTGATACGCTTATTCGAAATGGCTATTTAATCAGGAAGATGTGGCCAAATTATCATCGCAGGCCCTTTACAGGGGAACTCGTTTTCGAGTTTGGGATGTCGGATGCTCATCGTGCGTCCGCATTCAAACTGGCAAGAATGTTTGACAAGGCCGGGCATGGGCGAAAAGAGTTTATTGAGAGCACGGACCACCAGCCTGGGCCATATCTATGGGTGGCTTCCGAACATGACCGTCACCGTTGGCCAAATGGGGTCGACCTCGTTGAAGTGCCCCAGGTAGAGCAGTGGGAAGGGTTGGCTCTGGCCGAGGCTGACCCGATTGATGCATATGCTCTAGCGGTGGCAGCTATCCGGGAGATTTACCCGGACTCAATTTAGTTTGTTGTTGTTGTTTGGTTGTAGTTGTTTGGTTGTTTGGTTGTTGTTTGGTTGTAGTTGTTTGTTGTTGTTTTGGCGCAATTTGTGTGTGGCGCCGTTTGAACTTATTATTTAATAATATTAATGTTGATACGTTAATTTGTTTTTTGACTTAAGTTTAGAAGTAATTAAACTAATTCAATTCAAAGCTATTCAATCGATAAAGCAAAATTAGAATTGAATGACATTCAGGAAATGACATGAACAAATTTGCTAATAATAAACGACATTGAATTGGTGAAAAACATAAACGACATTCAGGAAATGACATTCACAAATTCAAGAAATAGTTCACAAATTCACAAATTCAAAAATAATAAGGGAGATGATGACAGAAAAATGATCGCTTTGTGATAGAGTTTTTGTGTTGCAGTACAGTCGTATTATTAGTGTTGTGTGTTTCCTATCTACAAATATTGACAACGGTTATCATTAACAAACCGTTGTAATTAGTAAACACTATGACAACGGTTTATGGTTAATAACCGTTGTTATTACTAACCACAACGGGTATATTTACAACAACCGTTGTTGTTGCTTACCTTTATTTTTTTTTTAATTATAATTATAAGAGACAGCAATATCATAAGTACTATACACTGCAATAATAATCAGCAGAAACCAACAAAGACAGCAATATCATAATCACTATACACTGCAATATCAGCAGAAACCAAAACATGGAGACTGTATAATGAATGACCAAAAGCTAAATAATTTGGGAATCTTCAACAATGACCAAAGCTAACAAAAACTAAAGACAATACCACCTCAGGATCGGGGACGTTTCTTGCACGACATAGTTTCTTCGTTAACCCAAATACCTTCACCATGATCATCACGCATATAGATGCTTTCAATGTTATCATGATCAGTGTCAACATTGTCGAAATAAGATACATTGGAAGAGTGATCCATTCCCTCAAACACGACATCCTGATCATTATCCCCACCATTATCGGGTGCACCCCGTCTACTCCTTATAGATAGTACAACAGACCACTTTTTATCCATAGGATCGGTGACATAGAACACCTGTTTAGCTTGGGATGCCATTATGAAAGGATCATCCTTATTATTGCCAACCTTATCCAAATTGACCAACGTAAATCCCATTTTATCCTTTCGAACACAATTGTTGTTGTTATCAACCCACTTACATCGAAACAGAGGTATTGTGAAATCAATGTAATCTACTACCAATATTTCTTGAATAACACCATAATAAAGACATTTTCCCCAAATAGGTTTTTTATCTTTTGAAGTAGCAAAGTGCATTGCCTCAAATTCAGAACTAACACCACTATTTTGCATTGTGCTCAACTCATCTTGCTCGCGGGTTTAAAAAGTATATCCATTAATAGCAAAATTGCTAAAAAAAGTGGCCCTGGCATTTGGACCTAAACCAAGTCGTAGTAACCTAGGAGAGATGTCATCACCATACAAATTCTTATACTCCAAGACGATATTCCTAAACCACTCTCCAAACGTCTTCTTATGCTCGTTTGCAATCCACATCTCGCTCTTGATTGGGTGATCGTATTTAAGCTCATCTTTGTGTTGTTGAATATAAGGTTGCACCTCATCTTCGTTGTTTACACATACGTATGTGCTAAATGCAACATGTCACGTGTCACAATTTTTTCAACCCGGCCCCTAATACCTTTTCCGGTCATCCAGTCACTATGACGATTCTTTGGAACGCCAATTAACTCCTCAGGGGAGAGATGAGCGTAACAATATGCAAGAGCTTCGTCTAAACTAGCGCGTTCAGCAATACAACCTTCTGGACGATACCGATTAGATGTATAGTCCTTGTACACTTTCATCAATCTTTCGAAAGGATACTGCTATCTCAAGTACACGGGTCCAAGGTACAAAATCTCCCTAACCAAGTGAGTGGTCAGGTGAATCATGATAGTGAAGAAAGAGGGTGGAAAATACATTTCAAAATGACAAAGATAGGTGACAACGAGGTCCTGCAATGAATCCGCATCATCGGGATCGATGACTTTATCGCATATGGACTGGAAGAAGAGACAGAATTTAGTAATAGCATATCGTACCTTTTGAGGTAAAATGGAACGAATAGCCACGAATAGTAATTATTGCATCAAAGTGTGACAATCATGTGACTTTAACCCGGTGAGTTTTAGGTCTTGCATCGACACGAGGCTTTTGATGTTCGACGAATAACCATGTGGAACTTTAATTCCATTCAAGCATGCACAGAACTCTTTTTTCTCATTCCGTGAAAGGGTATAAGTTGCTGGCTGTAAAAATGTACCATTACCTCTCTTCTGTGGTGCCAACTCTAGCCTAATACCCATCATTTGCATATCTTCCCTAGCTGCGGCGTTATCCTTTCTTTTACCGGGAACATTCAGGAGGGTATTGATAATATTATCACAGACATTTTTCTCAATGTGCATGAAATCGAGGCAATGCCTGACCTCCAGGTCAGGCCAATATGGAAGTTTATCAAAAAATATGGATCTTTTCTTATACCCACGAGTAGACAATTTATTAGAGTCGTTCTTCTTCCCATATTTTATCTCAATATTCTTTACTTTCTGATAAACTTCATGCCTACTCAAAATTCTAGGAGGTTGACGAAGTTCTTGACTTCCATTAAATGCTTTCTGCTGCTTGCGATAACAATGGTCAGGATCCAAGCCCTCTTATTTCCCAAATACACATACTTATGAGAACACTTCAAGTATTCAGACTCGATATCCTCCCCACACAATGGAGAAGCCTCTTTCCCATGCGCAGTATGCCCAGAAAGATCGCCATAAGCCGGATAGTCGGATATTGTACACAATAACATCGCTCTCAAATTGAAAGTTTCATTCTTATATGCATCAAATATTTCTATCCCACTATCCCACAATATTCCCAAATCATGTAAAAGAGGTTCCAAATAGACATCTATATTATTTCCAGGTTGTTTAGGGCCGGAAATTAACAACGACAACATCAAATACTTTCTTTTCATGCACAAATATGGAGGTAAGTTATATATAGCCAACACTACTGGCCAAGTACTATGTTGGGTACTCATGTTTCCATGTGGGTTCATTCCATTAGTGGACAGCGCTAGACGTAAGTTTCTAGGTTCATTGCCAAATTCGGGATACTTAGCGTCGAACGATTTCCATTGCATACCATCTGCCGGGTGTCTTAGCTTCCCATCATTTATTCTTTCAGTTTCATGCCAAGTTAAAAATTTTGAATCATTGTTATTCGCAAACATCCTTATGAATCTTGGTATCACTGGAAAATACCACAACACCTTAGCCGGGATCCCTTTCTTATTCTTATAACGCCACACAAAACAAACCGGACAATTGGTTAAGTTTTGATATAATTTTTTATACAATACGCAGTCATTTGAACATGCATGTATTTTCTCATAATTCATACCCACTCCTTTAATTAGTTTTTTAGCCTCATATGTTTTAACGGGAAGAACATTACCATCTGGAAGCATGTCGTTTATCAAGGCTAATAAACTAGTGAAACACGTGTCACTCACCCCATTTGCCCCCTTGATATTATACAACTTCACCACAACCGACATTTTTGTGTACTTACAACCAGGGTACAGAGGCGCTTCAGACTCACACAACTTCTCATACATGTTGTCAAGGTCATCCAAATTAATGTTTTCATCTTCAAAAGCATTTGATTCATCATCTTTTTCTTCATTATCTGTAGACCCAACATTCAACTCGTCTGCCTCCAACTCAACATACTCGGCAAACTCGGGATCATCAGTTATCCTTTCGTATACCTCAAGATCATCTTCTTCAAAACTATTATCTTCCTCTAATGATTCCCCATGAAAATCCAACGGGTATAGGATTGACTAAAACTATACTTTTCTAGGTGAATTTTAACGTCCGGAATAGCCATATACCTAATATTACCACATCTTTCACAAGGGCATGGAATACTAGAAGAACCATTCAAATTGTTCGCAACGACTTCATAAAATTTAGCTAAACCATCCTTATAGTTTGGGTCACTCATATTCGCAGCATTCATCCAAGTTCGAGTCATTTATCTACATTCGTAGTATATATAGTAAGCCAAGTAATTCAGAAAATCCAACTAATTAAAACTAATTCAATAATAAGCCAACTAATTCAGAAAATGCAATGTATAAGGCAACTAATTCACAAATAAACGAAATTCAGGAAATCAATAAAGAAAAATTATTAGAATACCTGATTAATAAGAAATAGCAGACGGAGATGATGACAAAGAGACGATCAGGAAATCAATAAATTATTAGTGTTTGTGGTTTTGTGATGCAGTATAATCGCTTTGTGTTTGTGTTTTTGTGTTGCAGTACAGTGTTATTAGTGTTGTGTGTTTTTTTCATCTTTATTAAAAGTATTGACAACGGTTATTATTCATAGTCACCGTTGTTATTAGGTTCTTTATTTAAAACGGTTAACAAAGTTATATCCGTTGTTACAACTAACAACAACGTACAACAAAATGATATCCGTTGTTATTAATTTAAGCCAAATATTGCGCCAAATTAATAACACATTATAACAACGGGCTTTTCATACCCGTTGTTATTACTTTTCCTTATTTCGCGCTAAATTAATAACAACGGATATAGAATAAACTGTTGTTATTAGTAAATTTATTTACAACGGTTATTTTAGTTCACGTCGTTGTTAAAACTATTAACAACGTTCGAAAAACTAATACCGTTGTTATTAGGTTTAATAAAATTCCGCGGAAAAATAATTCTCCATTCCACAACGGTTTTTCTTTATTTTCGTGAGTATGCGTTGTTGATGGGGCGTTGTTATTGCCTGTATTTGTAGTAGTGATCGTTCTTATTCTTTCCCCTTCTTTCTTTCTTTACTTCTTATCACATGAGGAGTTTGGAGGAATTGTTGATGATTGCGATGTTGATTTTGATGAATTGGCGGTTGTGTGGCTTATCTGCTGTTAGGGGGTTTCATTAGATTAATTGTCACGTAGTTCACTAGAGCATTTGCATTAGGTTGTATATATGTTGCTTAATTCTAGATCATGGCATATAGTTGCATTTAGGAGAACTTTTTGGAATGCCTAATTTGGAAATTGAACAAGTTTGGATAGACCCTTGTAGATACTTTTTTGTTTAGCACTTTGCCTATTAAAATAGATTTTGAAACACCTTTTAATGTGTATTTTTAGTATAATTTTCGCACCGTTTCCTAGAGCCTAGTCAAGGGCTTGCATTTACCATCTTGACCATCCCCATGGTGTGAAAATTCCTTGGTGAACGCTTTCCTAGGTGACTCTCGAGGCCATGTAATTGCCCAATCATCACATTTCACTACATTTGACAAAAAGGAAATTTTTCCATCACAAGTCCAAAAATTGAGTTCAAACACAATTGAAAAGAAAAGCTTGAAATTTTGCATATATTTGCCTTAGTCCTAACTTAGGGAGTGCATATGGAGACTTCTAGGCTCTTCTAGAGTACCCTCAATACATATGGGGTCGCTCTCGATGTCGCTACGGCGAGGATTTGCCTATTGTTGGTCTCCGCAGCACACCTTTCGCTAGGCTACCTTGCTCTCAAAAGGCACCCAAATCAAGCAAAAATCAAAAAAAAAAAAAAAAAGAAAGAAATCACAAAACAAAAACAAAAACAAAAAGAAATCAAATAAGAACTCAACACATCTCGTTTCCTTACCTTTTTGATGATTACTCCTACGTTACATGGCTAAATGAGGACGACCCTTCCTTTCACTTAGGTGAGAGGCGGAATTCCAATCCTACAGTGTCTTCTAACACCATGGGGCCCTCACTTTCCATCCCGCCTTTATCACCCTTGACAAAGTTTTCTAGTAAATGTGAACGAATATACTAATTTTACACAATAAAGAGGTGATTTGTTTCTATCTTTCTAGGCCTAGTTCTTTGTAAAATTAGTAAGTACATGGGAATTTGCATGCTTGAGATTTTTCCATTTTAGATGAATCCCGGCGCATGGATGAGGCATGTTGCCATTTGCTTTTGTAGATGCATTCTCATTTGTTTTGTGTGCTTTATTGCCTAGAATGCATCGGAGTTTTGGCAAGACCCCACTTGCCTTACAAGAAGGTGTCCTACCTCATGGATACCTTGTTGCGAGTTGAAGGGACGGAGCAAGGCCCGTTAATTGCCTTGTATCAGTTAGGTTTAGAGTAGTTAATTAAGGGTCTTGACTATTGTTCATCCTTACTCGGGACGAGTAAGGGTTTGGTTTGGGGAGATTTGATATAGTGTCATTTCACCCTACATTTTCTCACCCTTTTTGTCTCGTTTTGCTTGCCTTTAACGCTCCCTAGGAGCGTTTCTACGTGTTTTACCTTCTTCTAGCATGTTTCTCGCTTTTATCGTGTTTTTGTAGGTAAACCGTCAATTGAGGCGATTTCTACCTACTTTTGATCAACAAAGAAGAAGGTGAATCATTCGGAGGACCCACGGCATACCTTGGGGGCCCCGCATACCCTTGGGGGCCCTACTCGATGCGCCAAAGCCCTCCCGAGTCAAGGCAAGCGAAACCGGGAAGGAAACAACAAAGTCAAGCGAAGGAAGAAGGGAAATGGGCATCTCACGGGCGTGAAAGGCATTTCACGGTCGTGAAATGCCTGTCCAAGAAGTTGGATTTTCGTGAATTTGATCTCACGGCCGTGAAACTCATTTCACGGTCGTGAGACGTGTTTCACGACCGTGAAACCCATTTCACGGTCGTGACTTTGCCAGTCCATGAAGCTTCTCGAGGCCCATCTTTCCTTCATTTTGTAAACCTATATATATACCCTCTTATGTAATTAAAGGGCACGAAACCCTAGACTCAAAATTAGTTAGATTAGATTAGATTAGTCCTCCTAATTAGTTTAATCTTTTCTCAATTACTCTCTAATTAGTATTAGATCTAGTGATGTAATTGGATTTCTTGGTTTTGGACTTGAAGATTGGTGACAAAGTCTTCTCCTTTATTAAAGATTTCCTCTTTTATTGTTCATCTTTTGCCTTAATTAGTTGGTATATCTTCTTAATCTCTTTTCATATACTTGCTAATCTTGTCATTTCATTACATGTTTTTTTTCCTTCTTATCATTATGTCTTGTCTTAGTTTTATATTATATTCTTCCATATTCCTCATGTTAAGTAGTGAGTAGTGATTAATCTAGGGTTAGTGGGGGATAATGGGTTTTAAGGAGGGTTAATCTTTGTTTGTTGGGTTGGTTTGTTGATTAATTGTCTTTCTTCCAACTTATGCATACCACATGTTTGATGAAATGCTTGCTTGACAAACTTGCATGATTCATGTTTATATTACATTTCCGTAAGATCGATAGCCTCGGAATATGTTAGGATTTGCATATAGTTGGTATATCGACCTTGTGTACGCGAGAGCTAGCTTGGTTCGGTATATGGGAGGGATTGTAAGATCGAGAGCCTCAATCCACCGCGCCCAAGTTTGACTACCCATTAACTTTGAACCCGACTCACTAGAACCCAAATTACCCATTTGAACCCACCGATCCTAGACTTTTCTTTTATTGCTTGTTATTTGATTATCTTAGTTTTGTCTTACTTTTCTACTTATTTGCATTTAATGATTGTTCTTAGATTAGTTTCAAATCCACTTCTATATCGTGGCACCCCTTAAGCATTGCTAGTCTAGACTTTGCATATCGAATACCCACCGTCCCTGTGGACCGACCTTGACTTGCCACCGTGCTAAGTCTTGTTATAAATATCGTTCGACACATCAAAACGACGCGTGTCAGTAGAAAACAAAAATATCAAAGAAAAGAATCTGTTTTCAAAATTAACAAGAAAACTTTTACAAGGGAAACATTTATGAATTGATGTTCTTCTCGAAAACGGTTTAAGGAAACTTTTCATAAGTACGAAACTTTATTTACGAATCGCAAGAGTGCCCATCGCGAACGAGTACTCTAGTTATCCAAATCAAAGCAATGTCAAAATAGTGAAATCGAAAATCAAACAAATGTTAGTAAGTGCAGGACTAGTCACCAGACGTCTCCAATAACAAGTCCAAACATCGAACCAACGAAAAATCCAAATATAAAAGCAAAAGGAATCCATTTTCTCCAAAAAGAGGGTACACAATCAATCCTTAGACTTCTTTGAAAAGTTAAATTTGGAATACAACATGAAAATTTGAAGGTTCTCTCAAAAATAAAATCAAAATAAGAAGACATTACACGTACATAGAGCGACTCGCACATCTCACACACAATTCAGGGTAACAAAATATATACAAAACACGCAAAAACGAAACAAATCGAACTCTTAGGGATAGGAAGATCACGATGAAGTCGGCAGGAAGATCTACAAGAATTCGACATCACGAACTCTACTAATAAATTAGTCCTCAAGAGAATGTAAATTACCTCAATTACACTTTAACCATCCTAAATCGCCAAACTCCATAAACATTATTTACAACAATCACAATCAAAGCAACAAACATAATTATCTAAGATCCAACTAGCCTCATCCAAGGTCTCACGACAAGGGAAAATCTACAATCCATTATCGATTATAATGATTCTTTAATACGCCCTAACATCCTTAATTCGATCATTACTACGCTTGGGGCCTCAAATATAAATAGTCACATTAGCAAACTATGGTGGTTACTATTCCTCAAGATAAATGGGTTCACCATTCTAACTCTATAATCCATGACAACTGAGCACTCACTATCCAAAGCTTGCAACGAACTTTTCTCAATCTCAAACTATGATTCCTTAAGAATAGAAGAAAATTACTAACCAATCACTTGGCAATCAGACAACCATTCAAATCATCTAGTTTATCTAAAACTCAAAATGAATCAATTTTCATTTATGACAATACTCCTCAAACCTTGGGTATCGGATTAATTACCCTAAAGCAAAGTCTCTTTTAGAATCCACCAATTAGAGACATCTAATTCCTAAATGACATACTAAGCAACCGTTATAATACCCAACAACAACGAACTATTATCATGATCAACTCAATTCTCAAAATAACACTAGAATACCAAGCTCCAAATCTAAAACCACTAAGACAGGATACATTATCACTATTAGGATTCATCCTAGAGCTTAAGTCCTATTTTCCATGATAAAAAAAACAACATGAAATTTGCTAAATCCAAATACACATATTCTAACTAATGAATCCCCAAAATACTTTACACTTATTCTCTAAGCCTTACAAACGGAATATCCAATCCACTAGAGAAAAGATGAAGTAGCATTGAGTTAGGAAACGATAAGGAATCTCAAGGAGAACACGAGAATAAATCAGGCACGAGATTACAAGAGAGGAACGCTGAAAATAACGAGGCCAAGAGAGAGACAAAGCAAATAGTAGAGTTATGAAGATATCCGAGTAATAAATAAGATATGAGCATGCGGTCTCTTAAAGATTAATTTTGACAAAAACTTGCAAGGATGGAAATGGAAACAGATAATGGCACGAGTAAAGGTATAAGGTTTAAACCACAAAATTCTCCTTTCAAACTCAGGGCGATAGTAAAACAACTTAATTATTCCCTTCCAAAGGTCTCTTACAAGGGACCATCATACCACGTACAATCATCAAAGTAAGGTACACCTAGATTCGATAAATCGACTACAACCCAATTCATCCATCCGTTCACATAACATGGATTCTCAATTGCGGAATTGCAACACAAGCATAGTAACACTATCTTAACTCCAAAATTTGACACACTCTCTAAGGTTTCAAAACCGAAGGATTAACAAGGAATTCTTCATACTAATATCTTTTCAACTCCTATGGCCCACAAGGTAGAACGCCAAACAAAACGTCATCATCAACATCCTAAGGCATCACCATCATAGCTCATCTAATCAGATTCTAGTCATGTCCATAATCCTTAAGTAACATGGTTCAGGGAAATGTTTATCCCGTGGACGTGTATTGATCATACTTGCTATGTACATGGTGCTAGTGCGTGTCATTAACCGTGAGAGATTATGTTACCTTATTCGCATGTTTGGATGGATGTATATATGTTGATTATTTGTGACCGTTGGATGATTGGCGTGGTTTATATGTCGAGTCTCTATCTTATCAAGTATATGCCGTTAACGGTGAGATGTAAGTCCTAGCGAGTATAAAATTGCCTAAGGGTGTCTTCCTCGAGTCTGTCTATAATCTGATGCTTACTGTTTTGTACTTTATACGCCTATATATTTATATATGATTATTTATACTTCTTGTAATTCATATATATATAAATATATATATAGGTTCTTGTGAGTCCATCGTTTTTTTTTAGTCCATGAGTCATCATCCTAGCCATTGGATGAGGGAGATGGATGGATGAGATTGTAGAAACAAAAACACACTTAACACTAATCAATTACCTTTGCACTAACTAATTAACTTTCTCTCTCTAGCCTTTAGTTAATCACTTTTGAGCACTTTTGAGTTGTTGAGATTTATGAGTTTAACTTCAGCCCTTATTTGTGTAACTTCAAACTAAAATGTGATTTCGACTATATAAATTTGAATTTATGAAACTTCAAGACAAGTTTACCTGATTTTAGACTTTTTATGAGTGTAACTTCAGTCATTACGATTGTAACTTCAACCATTATTTATGTAACTTCAAACTAAAATGTGATTTCGACTACATAAATTTGAATTTATGAAACTTCAAGACAAGTTTATGTATATTTAGCCTTTTTATGAGTGTAACTTCAGCCATTACGAGTGTCATTTCAACCATTATTTTTGTAACTTCAAACTAAAATATGATTTCGACTACATAAATTTGAATTTATGAAATTTCAAGACAATTTTATGTGATTTTAACATTTTTATGATTGTAACTTCAGTTATCACGAGTGTAACTTCGGCCCTTATTTGTGTCACCTTCAACCAAAATGTGATTTCGACCGAATAAATTTGAATTTATGTAACTTTAAGACAAATTTTTTTGATTTTACCCTTTTTATAAGAGTAACTTCAGTCATTATGAGTGTAACTCCAACCCTTATTTGTGTAACTTTAACCCAGAATATGATTTAATTTTAGAATGTTTTTTAGGGTAACATTATGCTTTATTAGTGAAACTTCAATTATTATCTGTGTAACACCCGCAAATGTACCCTATTTTTATAATAAAAATATTTTACGAATACTTTTCAGCGAAATTTAGTTTTAGTATAGAATTAAATTTCCCATGTCGAATTTAGAATTTCCGAGTTCGTATTTGGATTTTACGCGAGATTTCAAGTGAATCACGTCTTAAGATGTCATTGACTTTTCCTTGACTTTTTCCACTTACTCCTTCCTATACTCCCTCATAACCTAACTCCCTCACAACTCAAACTTCTTCTTCTTCACCAAGTAAACCCAAAACCTAGCCTCCATATTCTTCCAAGCTTATAATCATCGCTACTCCTTCGTTACTCGCTTAAATTCGCTCAAGTTCGTCTTATTCTTTCCCTCTTATCGTCCTCTATCCGTATTGGTAATAAAATTACCGTCTTTCTCGCTTTTAAATTTATCCGTCTTTCTCAAAGGTGAATTATATTCATCTTTTGTCGTCTTTGTTTAGGTGGAGACCTTCAAGAACCCGATGATGATTTCTATCTAGTGGAGGAAGACTTAGAAATCGTTTGAAGACGCGTAAAGGTAACGGTGAAGGGTTACTCGATATCATTTACGTGTTTTAATGTGTTTTCTATGTTAGTAATCGTATTTGGAATAGGATTAGTATTCATAGAACTTGTGTTGTTGATGATGAGTGTTGTTTGTTGATGATTGTTGACGATAATTAATGATTATTGATAGTTGATAGTAGTTATTTATGATAATTGAAAATGGATGATGGAAGAGTTGTTGTTCTCAGGTGAAGGTGTTCTCAGTCGGGTACCCGGCCGCCGGTCCACCTGATCGGCTGGGACTCACTGCATCGACCCCTTTTCGTAAAATGATCATATCTCCTTCGTAACTTGCTTTTTTTGAGCTTGTGACCTACCGTTGGAACCTTAAAAGGATAATCTATCACCTCCACTTGGAATTTCTGCATTTAAATGTCTAGAACTCTAGTTATGACCGTTTGAAGTGGACCCTTGTTTTAATAGTTTCCAAACTTGTTGATTTGAGATGAGATTTATGTTTCTTATTCTTTATACTTCCTAAACTTGGTCTAATGCTTATGTAATCATGTATTGTTTCATGTTTATCATTGTTACATTTATATCATGCTTATATCACATGTCTTTGCTTTTCTCGTATGACTTTGGTCCCAGCCGGGTAGCCGGCAGCCGGTCCACCTGACCGGCTGGGACACACTGCTCTCTCATGTTGGTTTTTCCTATGATATTTGGTACCAGCCGGGTGGCCGGCAGCCGGTCCACCTGACCGGCTGGCACCTGCTGGAGTTTCTTTGTAATTCTCATTTACGTTTTCATTTATAATATTTCCGATGGTTCATTTATCGTATAAATTTACGCAATGACTTTAAATATTAATGTTTCGAATATATGATATTTCATTCGCTTGTATCGCATGTTTTGTGACGGTTTTTGGTATGTCCCACATTGAGTCGGTTTTTACAAATGTTACGGTTTGAGTACTAATTTTCTATGTGCTTTGTACTCTCATTCCTTTGGCCACCTCCACGTTCGTAAGGCTGGAATGTCAGAACGGGGATGTATCCTTACTGCTTAATTGCATGTTTTAGTGGGCATACGACGACGTTGTTGGGAGGCGAACGCTTTGCGTTGATCGACCCGGCCGTCAAATGTTGTGTACTTGCGAGGTGGTGTTATTTGCATGTAGCGTACCGCTTGTTATGAGGCTTGTGCTCTTTTCCGCCTCTTTCGTGAATGTCGACCGAATTTGGGGTACTCGGCGTCAATGATTGACCGAGTCTTGGATGCAAAATGTCATCGCATGTCGAATCGGAAAATGGTTTATTCCGAGAGTCTGGCCAGGTTTAGAGTAGGACCGGATATTTATATCGTCGTGCTACCAGGAGGAAATTAGTCTACATATACGAAATGCCATCGTGTATGCGTTCAGAGAAATGTTTATCCCGTGGATGCCTTTTAATCATACTTGCCATGTACACGGTGCTAGTGCGTTTCATCTACCGTGAGAGATGTCGTCAATGTATTAGTATGTTTGGATGGATGATTACATGATTGATTATTCGTGATCATTGGGTGACTTGGCATGGTTTGTTTATCGAGTCTCAATCTTATCAAACTTATACCGCTAACGGTGAGATGCAAGCCCTAGTGAGCGTATTTGGTTGCCTAAGAGTGTCTTCCCCGAGTCTATCTATAGCATGATGGTTACGGATTGTACTTCATATGCTCTTATCATTATATATTAAATTGCCTATCTATCCTTATCGTATTTCACATGTATATCTATATATGCATGCTTCTACTTTTGTATTTCTTTTTATGTACGTTTGATGTGATATGGCTGGGAGAACCCGGAGTTACTCCCCACTGACTGTGGCGTTCATGTTTTTCATGGATGAACAGGTTGCTTTATTGGATGGCTTTTTGCTTGTGGTATTTTGGGTTCGGATGTGAGCTAGCGGGCGTTGTCCCTGGATGAAACACCTCTAGACGTTATTTAGCTAGTTTGCTAATCACTTGACTTTGATAACATTTTGAGAGACTTCGTCTCTTGTAGTATTTTGTATTTGGTTTGTAATTATTGACATTCCTCGTATTTCTATCTTGCATGTAAAAAGTTTTAAAAACACCATATTTTCCGCTTTATAATTCACATGCTTGTTATGTTTTATTTCCGCATTCGCGAGGGTTGTCACAGTTGGTATCAGAGCTTTATCGCTCCCGTCGCACATACGTGAACCCTAAACTTAAACTACTTGACCTTGAAATAATAAATGAGAGATGGGTAGAAATTAAGGACTTTACTTGGTAGTCTTTGGTGTACTTTATGTTTGTTAGGTTCTAACTTGTTTGTTGATTGTTTTGAGTGATGTTATGTTTATTTATATCTACCGTCTTAAGGTGGATCATTGTGTTACCTAGAAGAAGTATCCTCTACCGAAGATTTGAAGATTGACAAGCCTAATTGAAGTGTATTTCTTCTCGTCTATGAATTCTCTCGTTATTATTGTATTATGCTCTCTTCCTTCTATCTAGGTGCTTCTTTCTCTTCCAACTTGTTTGCCTCTTGGAAATTACTCTTTATAGTTCCTCCATCTTACCATTGGTATCCTTACCTTCCTCTTGTAACATTTTTGTGGATGCCATACCTATTTGTTTGTGGTATATTATACTTGGTCGGAAGAATTTTGAACTTTGTGGAATATTAGTGTTTGTTAGAATGAATTTATGATTTGAGGAAAATGGTGTAGATCTAATTTCACCCTATAGTGGTGAGAGTTGGTATCCTTGAGGAAAGTGTGGTAAGGTATGTTTAATAATTTTTATGTATAAATGCTTGCCATGACTTGTGTAGATAGTTCATGGTATTTGATGGTGTAAGGTTGAATTAGTTGGCTAGGACTTCTTAACCCATTAGTTATTTAATCTTTTGAACTTAGGAGTTTAGTAATATTAGAGTGTCTTGAGGGTCATATGTAAATTGGAGCTAGTTGTTCTAAGTGAGAATATTTGGATGATACCTTGAGGTGTAAAATGCTTTTGAGACTAAGTGACTTTTTGTGGATTCTAGTGTATGTGTTAGAGTATAAGCTTGGTGGAAAAGTACTTGGCTATAATTCTTGGATTTAAAAATATGATCTTATATCATAGTATCGGAGACTTGGTTGAGGTAGTAAGTCGTCGTGATTGATTAAACCATGTTACTTAAGGATTATGGTCATGAGTGGAATCTGATTAGATTGGCTATGTCGGTGATGCCTTGTGATGTTGATAATGACGTTATGTTCGGTGTTCTATCTTGTGGGCCATAGGAGTTGAAAAGAGATTAGTATGGAGAATTCCTTATTAGTTCTTCGGTTTTGAAACCTTTGGGAGTGTGTCAAATTTTGGAGTTGAGAGAATGTTACTATGCTTGAGTTGCAATTCCGCAATTGGGAATCCGTGTTATATGAAGGGATGGATGAATTGCGTTGTAATCGATTTGTTAAATCTAGGTGTACCTTACTTTGATGATTTGTGGTACGATGGTCCCTTGTAAGAGACCTTTGTAATCGGGATGAGTTGCTTTGCTATCACTCCGAGTCTGAAAGGAGAAATTTTGTGGATTAAACTTTAAACTTTTACTCGTACCATTATCCCTTTCCATTTCCTTTCATGCAAGTTCCTACTAAACCTGATTCCTAGGAAAATGTTTTCTCTTATCTTTTCCTTTGCCTGGCTATCTTCATGGCTATATCTATCCAATATCTAGCTTTTGGCTCCCTACCTCTAGCGTCCCTCTAATTTTCGTCCGATCTTATCGCGTTCGTATTTCCCATGAAATTTCCTATCGTTTCCAGTTTCATGGTGACATTGTCTTTCCTCTGGTGAGATAGCTGGGGTTGTTAGCTAGCTTCGTGTTGATTTTGAACATGAATAGGATTGGGATTTAAACCTTAGGATGAATCTGTTGGTAGTATTGTACTCTCTTGGTGGCTTCATTTATTGAGCTTGCTAGTGTAGTGCTATTTTGGGAATCAAGTTGAGCGAGATGATATTCGTTGTTGTTGAGTATTATATCGGTTGCTTGGGATATCATTTGGGAATTAGATGTCTCTAATTGGTGGATTCTAAAAGAGACTTTGCTTTAGGGTAATTGAGTTGGTACCCAAAGTTTGAGGAGTTTGTCATCAATGAAAATCGATTCATTTTGAGTTTTAGATGAAATAGATGATTTGAATGGTTGTTTGATTTCCAAGTGATTGGTCATTTGCGGTTTATTAGTAATTCTCTTTTATTCTTAAGGAATCATAGTTTGAGATTGAGAAATGTTCGTTGCAAGCTTTGGATAGTGAGTGCTCAGTTGTTATGGATTATAGAGTTAGAATGGTGAACCCATTTATCTTGAGGATTAGTAACCACCATAAGTTGCTAATGTGACTATTTATATTTGAGGCTTCGAGCGTAGTAATGATCGAATTAAGGATGTTATGGCGTATTAAAGAATTATTATAATCGATAATGGATTGTGGATTTTTCCTTGTCGTGAGATCTGGGATGAGGCTAGTTGAATCTTAGATAATTATGTTTTGTTGCGTGGATTGTGTTTTGACTTTTGAGGATGAGAAGTCCATCGTAAATTTAGGATAATGAGTTGTGGAATAAATTGGATCAGAGGATTTTGTGGTAAGGACCGTTCACTTTGTGGTTGTTAGTAGATATGGTCCCCTAAGATGAGATTTCTTTGGTTAGTGGTCTCGGATAGAGTATGATGAATCTAAGGATTTTATAGTACGTTAAAGGACCTCTCATGCAGATTAAAATCTATGGACCCTAGTCGATGCTAATTAGGTTTGAATGGTTAGGTTGATGACTTGAGGTCTTGTGGTTATGAAGAATTTCAGTAGAAATCTAATGATTGAAAATGTTGAGGTGTAACTTGGGTAAATTACATCCTCTTGAGGATTAGAGTATTAGTAGAGTTAGTACTATCGAATTCTTGTAGATCTTCGTACCGATTTTATCGTGATCTTCCTATCCCTAAGAGTTCGATTTGTTTCATTTTTTTGAGTGTTTTGTATATATTTTGTTACCTTGAATTGTGTGTGAGATGTGCGAATCGCTCTATGTTTGTGTAATGTCTTGTTATTTTGATTTTATCTTTGAGAAAACCTTCAAATTTCCATATTGTATTTCTAATTTAACTTTTCAAAGAAGTCTAAAGATGGATTGTGTACCCTCTTTTTGGAGAAAATAGATTTCTTTTGCTTTTATATTTGGATTTTTGCGTTTAGTTGGATGTTGGACTTATTATTGGAGACGTCTGGTGACTAGTCTTGCACTTACTAACGTTTGTTTTGAATTTTGATTTCACTATTTCGACATTAATTTGATTTGGATAATTAGAGTTCTCGTTTGCGACGAGCACTCTTGTCATTCGTAAATAAAGTTTCACACTTATGAAAAATTTCCTTAAACCATTTTCGAGAAGAACCTCGTTTCATAAATGTTTCCCTTATAAAAGTTTTTGTATTAATTTTGAAAACCGATTCTTGTCCTTGATACTTTTGTTTTCTACTCTCAAGTTTCGAGGACGAAACTTTTTAAAAGGTGGATGATTGTAACACCCGCAAATGTACCCTATTTTTATAATAAAAATATTTTACGGATACTTTTCAGCGAAATTTATTTTTAGTTTAGAATTAAATTTCTCGTGTCGAATTTAGAATTTCCGAGTTCGTATTTGGATTTTACGCGAGATTTCAAGTGAATCACGTCTTAAGACGTCATTGACTTTTCCTTGACTTTTTCCACTTACTCCTTCCTATACTCCCTCATAACCTAACTCCCTCACAACTCAAACTTCTTCTTCTTCACCAAGTAAACCCAAAACCTAGCCTCCATATTCTTCCAAGCTTATAATCATCGCTACTCCTTCGTTACTCGCTTAAATTCGCTCAAGTTCGTCTTATTCTTTCCCTCTCATCGTCCTCTATCCGTATTGGTAATAAAATTACCGTCTTTCTCGCTTTTCAATTTATCCGTCTTTCTCAAAGGTGAATTATATTCATCTTTTGTCGTCTTTGTTTAGGTGGAGACCTTCAAGAACCCGATGATGATTTCTATCTAGTGGAGGAAGACTTAGAAATCGTTTGAAGACGCGTAAAGGTAACGGTGAAGGGTTTACATGATATCATTTACGTGTTTTAATGTGTTTTCTATGTTAGTAATCGTATTTGGAATAGGATTAGTATTCATAGAACTTGTGTTGTTGATGATGAGTGTTGTTTGTTGATGATTGTTGATGATAATTAATGATTATTGATAGTTGATAGTAGTTATTTATGATAACTGAAAATGGATGATGGAAGAGTTGTTGTTCTCGGGTGAAGGTGTTCCCAGCCGGGTACCAGGCCGCCGGTCCACCTGACCGGCTGGGACTCACTGCACCGACCCCTTTTTGTAAAAATGATCATATCTCCTTCGTTACTTGCTTGTTTTGAGCTTGTGACCTACCGTTGGAACCGTAAGAAGATAAGCTATCACCTCCACTTAAAATTTCTGCATTTGAATGTCTAGAACTCTAGTTATGACCGTTTGAAGTGGACCCTTGTTTTAATAGTTTCCAAACTTGTTGATTTGAGATGAGATTTATGTTTCTTATTCTTTATACTTCCTAAACTTGGTCTAATGCTTATGTAATCATGTATTGTTTCATGTTTATCATTGTTACATTTATATCATGCTTATATCACATGTCTTTGCTTATCTCGTATGACTTTGGTCCCAGCCGGGTAGCCGGCAGCCGGTCCACCTGACCGGCTGGGACACACTGCTCTCTCATGTTGGTTTTTCCTATGATATTTGGTACCAGCCGGGTGGCCGGCAGCCGGTCCACCTGACCGGCTGGCACCTGCTGGAGTTTCTTTGTAATTCTCATTTACGTTTTAATTTATAATATTTCCGATGGTTCATTTATATTATAAATTTACGGAATGACTTTAAATATTAATGTTTCGAATATATGATATTTCATTCGCTTGTATCGCATGTTTTGTGACGGTTTTTGGTATGTCCCACTTTGAGTCGGTTTTTACAAATGTTACGGTTTGAGCACTAATTTTTTATGTGCTTTGTACTCTCATTCCCTTGGCTACCTCCACGTTTGTAAGGCTGGAATGTCGGAACAGGGATGTATCCTTACTGCTTAATTGCATGTTTTAGTGGGCATACGACGACGTTGTTGGGAGGCGAACGCTTTGCGTTGATCGACCCGGCCGTCAAATGTTGTGTACTTGCGAGGTGGTGTTATTTGCATGTAGCGTACCGCTTGTTATGAGGCTTGTGCTCTTTTTCGCCTCTTTCGTGAATGTCGACCGAATTTGGGGTACTCGGCGTCAATGATTGACCGAGTCTTGGATGCGAAATGTCATCGCATGTCGAATCAAAAAATGGTTTATTCCGAGAGTCTGGGCAGGTTTAGACTAGGACCGGATATTTATATCGTCGTGCTACCAGAAGGAAATTAGTCTACATATACGAAATGTCATCGTGTATGCGTTCAGAGAAATGTTTATCCCGTGGATGCCTTTTAATCATACTTGCCATGTACACGGTGCTAGTGCGTTTCATTTACCGTGAGAGATGTCGTCAATGTATTAGTATGTTTGGATGGATGATTACATGATTGATTATTCGTGATCATTGGGTGACTTGGCATGGTTTGTTTGTCGAGTCTCAATCTTATCAAACTTATACCGCTAACGGTGAGATGCAAGCCCTAGTGAGCGTATTTGTTTGCCTAAGAGTGTCTTCCCTGAGTCTATCTATAACATGATGGTTACGGATTGTACTTCATATGCTCTTATAATTATATATTGAATTGCCTATCTATCCTTATCGTATTTCACATGTATATCTATATATGCATGCTTCTACTTTTGTATTTCCTTTTATGTACGTTTAATGTGATATGGCTGGGAGAACCCGGAGTTACTCCCCACTGACTGTGGCGTTCATGTTTTTCATGGATGAAGAGGTTGCTTGATTGGATGGCTTTTTGCTTGTGGTATTTTGGGTTCGGGTGTGAGCTAGCGGGCGTTGTCCCTGGATGAAAAACCTCTAGACGTTATTTAGCTAGTTATCTAATCACTTGACTTTGATAACATTTTGAAAGACTTCGTCTCTTGTAGTATTTGTATTTGGTTTGTAATTATTGACATTCCTCGTATTTCTTTCTTGCATGTAAAAAGTTTTAAAAACACCATATTTTCCGCTTTATAATTCACATGCTTGTTATGTTTTATTTCCGCATTCGCGAGGGTTGTCATAATCTGTGTAACTTTAGTCATTTATAGTATAACTTTATGCTTTAATCTTTCCTAGCGTAACTCCAGTCCAAGCTTATGTAACTTCAGTCCAAACCTATGTAACTTCAGTTATATAAGTATTAGTTGTGTAACTTTAATCTAAAATAGTGTAGCTTTAGATCTGGAAATAAAAACACCATAAAAAAAAAATTAAAAACGAGATCTAAAATAAATAAATAAAAACATAACAAATTTGAAAAAAAAACAAAAATACATAAAAAGAAATGTGTAACTTCGGTCAAAAAATGTGTAACTTCAGTCATTAAAAATGTAACTTCAGTTACTAAAAGTGTAACTTTAGTTACTAAAAGTGTAACTTCAGTCATTATATGTGAAACTTCAGTTACTAAAAGTGTAACTTCAGTTACTAAAAGTGTAATTTCAGTCATTATATGTGAAACTTCAGTTAAACAACACCACTAACCAAATAAAAAAATTGGTGGTTTTTGAGATCTGAAAAAGTAACCAACTTAAAAAATTTGAAATATAAACACGAGATCTAAAAAATAAAAACATAGATTCAAAATAAATAAATAAAAAGAAAAAAGAAAAAATAACATCAACACGATATATGTGTTACTTTTATTTACGATATATGTGACTTTAATATATAAGACGTGTAACTTTAATAGAAAATTTGTGTTACTTTAATATACAATATGTGTTACTTTAGTAGACAATATGTGTTACTTTAGTAGACGTACATTTGACGCCTCTTTATTAGATCTAAAAAAATGAAAAAAAAAAAAACTAAACAAAACACAACACAACAAATCTGAGAAAGGAAAAGGGAGGAGGGTCGTGGTAGCCGTGGTGGCCGTGGTGGACAGAGGTCGATTGTGGTTGTTGTGAGGAGGTCGGTTGTGGCCGGAGGTCGGTTGTTGTGAGGAGGTCGTTATGGCTGTGGTCGGTCGGGGAAAAGGGAGGAGGGTGGTGAAAGAAGGGAGGAGGGCCGTGGTGGACAGAGGAGGACCAGAGGTCGGAGGTGAGGAGGAGAGAGCCGGTGCAGGTGGAGAGGAGAGGAGGGTCGTCGGTGGAGAGGAGATGTAACACCCGGAAATGTACCCTATTTTTCTAGTAGAAATATTTTACGAAATCTTTTCAGTAATTTTATGTTTTAATTAAGATTTTTATGTTTCGAGTCGAATTTAGAATTTCCGAGTTCGTATTTGGAATTTCTGCGAGATTCCATGAAAATCTCGTCTTAAGGCGAGTTTGACTTTTCTTGACTTTTGAGTCGAATTTGACTTTTCTTGACTTTTGAGTCGAGTTTGACTTTTCTTGACTTTTGAGTCGTCTTTGACTTTTCTTGAATTTTAAGTCGTCTTTGACTTTTCTTGAATTTTAAGTCGTCATTGACTTTTCTTGAATTTTGAGTCGAGTTTGACTTTCTTGACTTTGGAAACCGTCTTTGACTTTTTCCTTCATAACTCACACTACTCCCTCCCTTAACCTAATCTTTCATTCAACACAAATCAAACATAACTTTTCTTCCTCTTTAAGAAAGCTCAACTTTTGCCTCCCTCTTTGATTTTCGATCTTGGAATCACCGTATCTCATTCGTTCTTTGACGGAATTCACGAAAGTTCGTCTTATTCTTCCCCTCTTAGCTTCCTCTATCCGTATTGGTAATAAAATTACCGTCTTTCTCGCTTTTTAAATTATCCGTCTTTATTCTCAAGATGAATT